>CM072517.1:71411236-71461236 GCA_036898135.1 Oncomelania hupensis
GATGAGTAAACAAGATAAGCTATCCCTCACCTTTCAGACCTTATATGTCTTTCCTCAGGGAGTGTATGACAGAAGGAAACCGTAAGGATTTAAAAAGCACATACGCACTGATGATTACACCTTGGTTGGATCCCGGATAGCGCAGCAGTATGTAACGAAAAGGGATATTTTATGAACTTTGGTGCGTCCTCCTCTCCTTAATCTCTTCTCTATTCCTCGTTCTCCTCTTCTCTATTCCTCGTTCTCCTCTTCTCTATTCCTCGTTCTCCTCTTCTCCGTCTACTTCTCTCTGCATCAGTCTCTTTCTTCATCTTCTTCTTCGTCCTCTTCTGCGTCCTCTTCTTCGTCCTACTCCGTCTTCATCATCATCATCTTCTTCTTCTTCTTCCTCCTCATCGTCTTCTTCGTCCTCGTCTTCATCATCATCATCATCATCATCATCATCATCATCATCATCATCATCATCATCCCGGTCCTGATTTGGCTCGGAAGAGTCCGCTGGACCTAAAGCAACAATAAATCAATCAATCATCATCATCATCATCATCATCATCATCATCATCATCATCATCATCATCATCATCATCATCATCATCATCATCATCATTATCATCTTCTTCTTCTTCTTCTTCTTCTTCTTCTTCTTCTTCTTCTTCTTCTTCTTCTTCTTCCTTCTTTCTTTTCTTCTTCTTCTTCTTCTTCTTCTTCTTCTTCTTCTTCTTGAGGACCCGCAGCTAAAGACTTGTGCAGAGACATAAAATTTCTTCGGACCATTACATTTATCTCCTCTAAGACGGGACCAGTTCTGCAATACAATCAATTTCATCCATAGCGAAGACAGTTCACCCGCGTAAAGAACAATTCTACAACTAATTATAACAACTAAATATTACGTCAATGGCACCAATTCATTTGATTCATACAAATGGAATGAATGCCTTATACTGCAATTGTAGTTTCAACTTCAAATCAGTTAATTATCCGAATTTAATTCGTTATTCCCAATTACAGTGAACTACCATGTTCGGCTCCTCCCCACGCCATCCTTTACACTAATACCAAAATTATTTTTAATTAATTCTGTTACATAGCCAATACAATCCTATCCTTTCCTATCCTTTCCCGTAACTCGAAGATCGTAAGGCACCACAGTTGATCGTTTAACCAGCGTACTCTATCTTTCCCTGTCCTCAGCAACCCTGATTGTTTCGCTCAGTGTCAAACTAGTCCATTCTCGAATGTTGTCCTCCCACCTCTTTTTCGGTCTCCTTCTTCTTCTACCTCCTTGCACTGTGCCTTGCAGGATGGTCTTTGCAAGACCTGATGATCTGGTGACGTGGCCATACCATCGGAGTTTCCGTTTTTTCACCACTATGAGCAGGTCATCGTGTTGTCCAATGGCTTGTGTGATAGTCTGTCGAACTTCGTCGTTAGTGATGTGCTGGGTATAGGAAATGCCCAGAAGTCTTCTGTAGCTACATTTATAAAGCAAATTTTCAAATAATAAAATAATATATGCCTGCAGACACAGCTGCGAGAAGTCCAGCACAATCTACCTCTAGTAGAGCCAAGAAAACAAATACTAGAGGTCTTGAATGTACATTAGTAAACTGTCATGTGATAAGCTCAATCAATTAAACTTTAGCACTCACCAATGTCTTCCTACAAGAAACAAACTAACAATAATAATTATAATATCATCGGACTGGACTAATTATAATACCGGTCCGTCACATAGTAGATACCGCACAGTCTTTGGATTATAAATAAAAGGGGACCACATTCTCAAATTTAATCCTTGTCATAGCAGAAAGCTGCATTCACAATATTGTTGATACACATTAATATACCGTACCAGTTAACCTTTTTCATCTTGGAAGTTCAAAACCTAACGATACTCTACTTTTGTTCTTGCTGCGGAACTGTTCTGTTAGGTTTGGTGTTATTTTATTTATTTCATTATTTAAATATATGTATTTACATTCGTAATTCTATGCAACACATTACCAACAGATATAATAGCAAACAAGGACATAAACTCATATTTTGGTTTGAAGGGTAGCTTTAGTGGTCTAGTTTTGATAGGTGTAAAGATGATTCCAAGCCAAGTAGAGTTATTATGGCTTATTGATTTCGCCGTTGAAAAAAAGTAATGTTTTATTACTTTAGTGGTGCAAAAAGCATAATGTTGTGCTATGAATTCTTTTTATGCGTTTGTTATTACATTTGTTTAAATACGTTTGTTGTGAAAGCATGCACATTGCTACTTGGAGACTTAGAGAACGTCCAGTCTGTCACCTTCTGTTTATAATACCAAGGCTGTTTGCTATTTACTGCTGAGCCATAGGGGATCCGCCAACGTGTAATACCTCTGGGAATTAAAAAAAAATAATGGAGAGGAATAAGGGATGAGTAAAAATCGCAAATTCTACAAGGGAAAGAGGGGCGGGTGAAGAAAAACACCCGTCTGGGACATGAGGATCTTTACAGTCCGTGCGACGGAATGCGTGCTGCACAGACTAGACCTCGGTTTATACACTTATTCGAAGACCTAGGAGTATGCGCCTAATGTTGCAACTATATATGCCAGATCTTTTAATTGAAGTCTTAAAAGGTGGAGAACGAGAGAGAGAGAGAGAGAGAGAGAGAGAGAGAGAGAGAGAGAGAGAGAGAGAGAGAGTGTGTGTGTGTGTGTGTGTGTGTGTGAGTGTGTGTGTGTGACTGTTTACGAACATGGGGGCCATTTTCATATGCAGTGTATGTCATTTGCTGAATAGATTCTATATTGTGTAAATGCTACATACATGCAGAAAAGGAAACAAGCACTATAGGAAGTAATAATTACTAAATAGATATAAACGAGTTTTAAACAACTAAAAATTAAAGCTAAGTAAATATTGGTTTATCGATGATGTAGGTTGTTTGTCTGTGATGTGCCTGATCAGCTACGAGTTTGGAGGCCTCGTTGATCTCACCGACTGTAATAAAAGTGATAGAAACTTAAACACCAGACGCCATGAGGCACTAACAGTTCCACAACGCAACACAACTGTTCCAAAACACTTTTTCGTCTTTTTCACAACTCTAGTAAGCTTATAGTAGCTTTGGACATTCAGAGTATAAGATAGTTACTTTGGACGTTAATTGGCTAGCTGAAGTTACGAAGTACTGGCCTGTAAGTGGTGATTTCAACGCTAGGAGTTTTAGTATTCGCTTGAATTAGACAATTTGCTTTTGGTAAATTTGCCTTGGGTTTTCCCCCTCTAAATTGGCGTTCCTTTCGGTTTATGTATATACACATGTGTTTTCTCAGTATTGTACATTTGTTATGCTAGCAGACTATTTATTTCTTTTTAATTAATTTATTTATTTAACCGCTCTTGTATAGCTCCTTTCCAGCTCAAGAGCTGATCAAGGCGCCCGATGCGCCCCCACTTGCAACCTTTGAACGACGCCCAGACGAGTTGAGCCAAATCCTGAGCGACCGGCTATGGTTTAAGCCGTGGTCACACAGCACTCCACGTCTTAATCACGGCCAAAGCGCGTCCGAAATTTGTTACCCGTGGAGTGGACGTTGTTGTTTGCGTTGATGTCGAGGTTAAGACGAGCTACGGTCGAGGTATAGACGTGGCAGGACGCGGGGAGAAATCTGAACGGCATCGAACGCGGCAAAAAGTTTTGAACTGCAAGCCCCGGTCACACAGCCCTTTACGGCTGAATCACGGCCAAAGCGCGTCCAAAATTTGTTACCCGTGGAGTGGACGTTGTTGTTCGCGTTGATTTCGAGGTTAAGACGAGCTACGGTCGAGGTATAGACGTGGCAGGACGCGGGGAGAAATCTGAACGGCATCGGACGTGGCAAAAAGTTTTGAACTGCTCAAAATTTTAGCCCGCGCACAACCACGGGTAAAACACGCGGTAAAGACGTGCAACACACGCGTGGTAATCCGTGTTCCGGCAGTGATTAGAACTTGGGGAGACGCGGTAAGACGCGAAAGTTTAGCGTTCAGTCATTGGACGCATGTACCGCGTTGGAATCACGGGAAATAGCGTGTGTTTAGCGGCTTATCACTGACAAAGCACTACCTACAAACTTTTTGCCGCGTCCGATGCCGTTCAGATTTCTCCCCGCGTCCTGCCACGTCTATACCTCGACCGTAGCTCGTCTTAACCTCGACATCAACGCGAACAACAACGTCCACTCCACGGGTAACAACGTCCACTCCACGGGTAACAAATTTTGGACACGCTTTGGCCGTGATTCAGCCGTAAAGGGCTGTGTGACCGGGGCTTAAGGAGAAACCGTATAGTGCGGGCCGGATGTATTTGTGTAGCCGGCACTCAGCCGTTTAGGACATGAGCGTCAGGATCTTGAATGCGTGCGTGCACAGGCTAGACCTCAAGATTCAATATATATTAATTGTCCTTATACATCACGAGGACATTTACTTCTCTGTTTTATTCCGATTATTGACGATGGATAGACCCAGCTGATAGTCTGGATGATAGGGGTTTTGCGGGTGTTGTTTTAATTCACTCACCTGCTTCAACACCGGTTAGCTGAAACTAGTCAACGTTTTCGTTGTTCTCTAATCCTCTACTAGTTGCAAGAGGGTCTCGGATGCGCTGTGCGCACACAGTCGCCTTGATTCCCGGGGGGCCGCTTTTTTGTGTGACACTGAATCCACAAGCAAAACAGCAGATACAAAAAGATCAACTGCAATCAACTGACATGTGGTGGCGTCACACAACACAACCGCTATCCCCGCTCGCTCACTCACTCCCGAAAGATAGAGTGCTGCAAAACCTGTCACCGGCTTGATCAACCTTTCTTGATTTGTTTAAAGTCGTTTTGCTGAAATGAGGAGAGGGGAGGTGCCTGGAGAGGGTGAGGGTGGGAGTGAAAGAGAACAGAGAAAGAGAAAGAGAGAGAGAGAGAGAGAGAGAGAGAGAGAGAGAGAGAGAGAGAGAGAGAGAGAGACAGACAGACAGACAGACAGACAGACAGACAGACAAAGATAGAGGAAAGGAAAAATGAAGTTTAGAAGATTGTGAAGAAGAAGAAGAAGAAGAAGAAGAAGAAGAAGAAGAAGAAGAAGAAGAAGAAGAAGAAGAAGAAGAAGAAGAAGAAGAAGAAGTAGAAGAAGAAGAAGAAGACGGAAATAAATAAATAAATACGAATCTAGATTCTGTAGCTTAAGGAGGTGTTCCTGTGGAAACTAAAAACGACCGAAGCAGATTCCCGATATATAAAAGTCGAAGGCAATATACATGTATTTACATAATATATCATATCAAATATAGATTTCCAGTACCAAAGAAGACTATTAGAGCCATTTGGCGTATTTACATTATAATATCTGTGGGGCGGTTTTTTTCCCCAGAAAAGTCGGATGAGAGTGTAAACCGAGGTCTAGTCTGTCCACGCTCGCACTCCATCGCACGGACTTTAAAGATCCTGATGCTCAATGATGCGTGCCAGCTCTATTAATACACCCAGCGAGCACTAGGCCCCTTCTCCCCATCCCCAGTCGCCCAGGATTGTGCTCAGTGGTCTGGGTGTCAGAAGACGCGCCCAATGATTGCAAGTGGGCGCCTAGGGCGGCTGGAGTTAGATCCTGTATCGGCCAGCGCCTTGAGCAGCTGTTGAGCTGGAAACAAGCGCTACATTAGAGCGATGAAATAGTTACTAAGTCACATGTCACCAGACAGAGAGTAAATAGTTACTAAGTCACAGATCACCAGACAGAGAGTAAATAGTTACTAAGTCACATGCCACCAGACAGAGAGTAAATAGTTACTAAGTCACATGCCACAAGACAGAGAGTAAATAGTTACTAAGTCGCATGTTACCAGACAGAGAGTAAATAGTTACTAAATCACATGCCACCAGACAGAGAGTACATAGTTACTAAGTCGCATGTCACCAGACAGAGAGTAAATAGTTACTAAGTCGCATGTCACCAGACAGAGAGTAAATAGTTACTAAGTCACATGCCACCAGACAGAGAGTAAATAGTTACTATGTCACATGCCACGAGACAGAGAGTAAATAGTTACTAAGTCACATGCCACCAGACAAAGAGTAAATAGTTACTAAGTCACATGCCACAAGACAGAGAGTAAATAGTTACTATGTCACATGCCACGAGACAGAGAGTAAATAGTTACTAAGTCACATGCCACCAGACAAAGAGTAAATAGTTACTAAGTCACATGTCACAAGACAGAGAGTAAATAGTTACTAAGTCACATGCCACCAGACAGAGAGTAAATAGTTACTAAGTCACATGCCACCAGACAGAGAGTAAATAGTTACTAAGTCACATGTCACAAGACAGAGAGTAAATAATTACTAAATCACATGCCACCAGACAGAGATTAAATAGTTACTAAGTCACATGTCACAAGACAGAGAGTAAATAGTTACTAAGTCACATGCCACCAGACAGAGATTAAATAGTTACTAAGTCACATGTCACAAGACAGAGAGTAAATAGTTACTAAGTCACATGCCACCAGACAGAGATTAAATAGTTACTAAGTCACATGTCACAAGACAGAGAGTAAATAGTTACTAAGTCACATGCCACCAGACAGAGAGTAAATAGTTACTAAGTCACATGCCACCAGACAGAGATTAAATAGTTACTAAGTCACATGCCACCAGACAGAGAGTAAATATTTACTAAGTCACATGTCACAAGACAGAGAGTAAATAGTTACTAAGCTACATGCCACCAGACAGAGAGTAAATAGTTACTAAGTCACATGCCACCAGACAGAGATTAAATAGTTACTAAGTCACATGTCACCAGACAGAGAGTAAATAGTTACTAAGCCACATGCCACCAGACAGAGAGTAAATAGTTACTAAGCCACATGCCACCAGACAGAGAGTAAATAGGTACTAAGCCACATGCCACCAGACAGAGAGTAAATAGGTACTAAGCCACATGCCACCAGACAGAGAGTAAATAGGTACTAAGCCACATGCCACCAGACAGAGAGTAAATAGTTACTAAGCCACATGCCACCAGACAGAGTAAATAGTTACTAAGTCACATGCCACCAGACAGAGAGTTAATAGTTACTAAGTCACATGTCACCAGACAGAGAGTAAATAGTTACTAAGCTACATGCCACCAGACAGAGAGTAAATAGTTACTAAGTCACATGCCACCAGACAGAGATTAAATAGTTACTAAGTCACATGTCACCAGACAGAGAGTAAATAGTTACTAAGCCACATGCCACCAGACAGAGAGTAAATAGTTACTAAGCCACATGCCACCAGACAGAGAGTAAATAGGTACTAAGCCACATGCCACCAGACAGAGAGTAAATAGGTACTAAGCCACATGCCACCAGACAGAGAGTAAATAGTTACTAAGCCACATGCCACCAGACAGAGAGTAAATAGGTACTAAGCCACATGCCACCAGACAGAGAGTAAATAGGTACTAAGCCACATGCCACCAGACAGAGAGTAAATAGTTACTAAGCCACATGCCACCAGACAGAGTAAATAGTTACTAAGTCACATGCCACCAGACAGAGAGTTAATAGTTACTAAGTCACATGCCACCAGACAGAGAGTAAATAGTTACTAAGTCACATGCCACCAGACAGAGAGTAAATAATGTCAACGGTTTTGGACTTGGTCGCTGTGGTAGATTTGGACACTGCATAAATTATATATAGGACAATAAAATGGTTTATATACTGCTTTTTGTCACTATGTATGGCTTTGTGAGTGAACCCACTTATTACAGCCCAGTACAGTACAATACAATACAATACAATACGACACAACACAATACAATACAACACAATACAATAAAACAACACAATACAACACAATACAACACAATACAATACAATACAATACAACAGAATACAATACAGTACAATACATCTTTATTGTCAATTTGTCTGACGCCACTTATAACTAAACTATCTAAATGGAAACCTCTTTTAACTAAATGTTTAATTTAGTCCGACGTCTGCCCTTTTTGACAGGAGTTAGTTATTCATTGTTTATAGGTATTCTTTATCGTGTCACAGAAGCGTCAACAGGTGAGTATTACAGCCCCAAAACGCACATTATTGCAGTAAGCTTAGGTCGACAGTAGTGTACTGTTGTTTCTGTGCTGATAGTAAATGTCGTAACCATATTTTATTACATCTTTTTAGTTTTTTTAAAAAAAATCAATGTTTTGCAATAAGTTCGGCCTCCCAGAAACCATCATTGATATAATTCGTTTTAGCCATCGTTGACTTCTCTATACATGTAAGGCCATTTTCCACCAAACATGCGACCTTGACGCTATAGCTGAGTATTAGAGATCTCACAAGTGTAGGTTGCCTATGCCATCAACAGCCTCTGACACTAAGATTGGAGTCTGTTTCGCTTTCGGGCTGACTGCCATAGTTATGTTTGTAACAGCCCTATAACGGCACAAGTAGTCAATACTACTACTACTACTACTACTACTACTACTACTACTACTACTACTACTACTACTACTACTACTACTACTAAATAACATGGAAGAGTCCGCTGGACCTAAAGCAATAATCTTGTATTGTATTGTACTAAATAACATTTATATAGCGCAAAACTCACAGAGACTCATTGCGCATACACACGCATTTACCCACAATATTTTTTTTTTTTAAATCAGTTTATAGTCCCCTCTCTTCCCGTTAAGGATTTTCAGAGAGGAGACTAATGATGTGCAAAAGGATTACATGTATGTATGGAGGTACATCTACCAACAACGAAACACAAATATTGTTATACTACACATAAGACTCCCTATAAGATGAAAGAGTTGTATACATACATGTATGTATGGAGGTACATCTACCAACAACGAAACACAAATATTGTTATACTACACATAAGACTCCCTATAAGATGAAAGAGTTGTATACATACATGTATGTATGGAGGTACATCTACCAACAACGAAACACAAATATTGTTATGTTACACATAAGACTCCCTATAAGATGAAAGAGGGGTAGGGTGGGGAGGGGGGATGCGAGTAAGTTAATCAAAAGCTAAGCTAAAAAGGTATGTTTTCAGTTGGGCTTTAAATATATAAATATCTTCCAAGTTCCTCAGACCGACAGGAAGTGCGTTCCAGAGAGATGGAGCAGTGAAACTGAAACCGCGCTCGCCAACAGTTTTCAGGTTTGGACGCGGAACTGTCAACAGCTTTTGTGCGGAAGATCGGAGAATGCGGGCTGTCCGGTAGGTTACAAGCGAGTTGGAAAGATACGCTGGGAGAGTTCCTTCAAACAAACGGAAGGTTAAAAGGTTACTGTCTGTTTTCCGGCAAGGAAGCATTCAGCACCCACAATGTAAGGAAAATACTACAATACGAGTTTCGTGCTCCAAAAAGGTCCATGGCGCAGAAAATAATATTACCGGGGCCTGTTTGAAAATCTTATTTTGTGGCCTGCGTTTGTTTTAAAATCAATTTGTTACCTCCTAAGGTCATTTTGCATTACTTTGAATTTGTCGTTGTTTTGGATTGGGAGAGAGAGAGAGAGAGAGAGAGAGAGAGAGAGAGAGAGAGAGAGAGAGAGAGAGAGAGAGAGAGAGGGCAGGTAAGGGGGGTGGAAGAGAGACTCAGACATTTAATTGACAACAAGGATACAGATTTTAGGCGGGAGCTAAACACGACACTTGCACATATAGGTGACTACTGGACCGATTTATACTGACACCAGCGGGCCAGTTGTTGGTAAAAGGGAAAATAATATGATCACACGTTGACCAATCCGGGATTCGAACCAGCGACCTTTCGGTTACTAGCAAGACGCTCTTACCAAATGAGCTACCCGGCCCCTCCCTCCCTCCAACATTGTTTAACGCCTTATATAGCTGACGGAGTTAATGAGTGTATTAGAGGCTTTGTATTAATCCTATTGTGCCTCCCCCACCAATTTCACGGCTTTGTGCTTCAGACTACATGTGTACGCTCACGCCATAGCTGTTCGTCATAATAGACACACCAGTATGGATCATATTACGCTTAGTGATTGGTGTGTGCGTGTGTGGTGGGTGTGTGTGGGTGGGGGTGGGGGTGTGTCGCACGTTTCGTCTAACCATTTTATCCCGAAGATGTTTCCCTTACTTTAATATTTTCATGTCGCCCCGGCAGGGGCGTTTCGCCTACACATCCGCGCTCGTTTCGCCTAACCTATTGTTCTCAAAGACGTTGCCCCTTCCTTATTATTTTCATGTTGCGTCGGCAGGATCGTTTCGCCTACACACTCCCGCTCGTTTCGCCTAACCTATTATTCTCGAAGATGTAGTCCCTTCTTTTATTTTATATCGCTTCGGCAGGGGCGTTTCGCCTACGCACCTACACACTTTCGCCAACAATGAGCACTCATACTCATTTTTTTGAACTTTATAGAGGGCTGTAGCGCTGCCTGCCCTCCTGGGACGGGGTTGGGTGGGTCAAGGTGGGATTAAAAAAAATATTTTGTCTTAAAAGTGGAAATGATGTGAACGACAGTATATACTGAGGTCTGGTCTGTGCATGCATTCCATCCCATTACGCGGACTCTTAAAAATGATCCTGACGCTCATGTCCTAGACGAGTGAGTGACTAATACGTAAACGCTGGCAGCACGCACTAGGTCCTATCCTTTCCTACTCCCCTCCCCCATCCTATCTTTTGCTCGGCATACACAGATTGTAAAGCGACCTTGCTAGCCTGACCTTGACTGACCTTTGGACTTTTGCAGGGGTAACCCTGACAACGAGGGAGGATCTTGTTTTGCAAGGTGGAAATAGGCGCAACCGACTAATTGTAACTTCTGTAAGGCATATGCCAGACTTTCTTTGGATCGTGGAGACGTTGGGATGTTTTAACACTTGTCAGCCGCTTCACAGTCTGGTAGGCCTTCTTGCTGTTGTTCTTGTTCAGACTGTTCTCTATTTCCTGGCATTGATCTTCTTTCCAGTTCTCCTTTGCTGTGCGTATGCCTTTTCGGATGCCATTGTTGATTTTTCAGTAGACATCAGCTCCCTGTGAGGTGTTCTTTTTCTTTTATATCTCTCTTCGTTTATCACACAGATCCAAAAGTTCAGGTGTGATCCACGGCTTCTTCTTTGGTTGGTGCTTGCCAAGGATCTCAGTGGCGGCATCTGTCACACCTGAGTTGAAGGTGGTGGTCATGGTGTTGACATCTACTTCACCAGCCCCCAAAATGAGCAGTGGTGCAAATTTCCCTCTAATTGTGGCCTGAAATAGTTCTGCCACCTCCGGGTCTTGCAGTTTGTCCAGGTCGAACTTCAGTCTAGTGCACTTTGCTGTATTTACTCTCTTTAAGTGGAGCCGGAAAGACATCATCACAAGATCGTGGTTACTTTCCCAGGTCTGCTCCTGGAATGTGCGTGTCCTGCCAATGTTGATGCTTGATCTGAAGCGTTTCTTGACCATGATGTAATCGATCTGGTTGTGATGCTCCCCGCCGGGACTGTGCCATGTCCATCGTCTGGAGTTTTTGTGGAGACCAAGCGTGTTTGCCAGTACCACATTGTTGTATCTGGCAAACTCCAAGAGTCTCAGACCCCTGTCATTTGTCTCGTTGTTGCAGTGGGGTCCACATGTGTCTCCCCAGTTGTGGTTCGCATCTTGGCCAACCTTGGCATTCCAGTCGCCTTGCACTATGACTATGTCCTTCTTCGGCACTTGGTCAAGGACCGCCTGTAGATTTTCATAAAAATCCTCCACTTCGCTGTCGTCATAGTCTGATGTTGGGGCATAGGCCTGGATGATGGTGATGTTGAAAGGGGCTGCTCTCAGACGGATGGTAATGAGTCTATTGGAGACTGGGCGGCAACCCGTGACAGTGGCTAGAATGTTCTTGTGGACCAAGAATCCAACGCCATGTTCGTGCCTGCCATATCTTCCGCTGAAATAAAGCTTGTGGCCTTTGTCGGTCGTTGTTTCACTTAGGACTTTCCAGCGCAGTTCGCTGATACCTAGAACGTTCCATCGATACAGAAGAAGAACAAAAAGTATTGGACAGATGGACAGAGTACTGCTCTGACCTTTACAACCATATACCAAATGGAGACCCATCAGTTCTAGCATGTCCCGAGAACAGAGAAGAAGAGAAAAACCTCCCAATTCTCCGGGAAGAAGTTGAGGTAGTAGTGCAATCGCTGAAGAAAGGGAAGTCAGCGGGAGTGGACAACATACCTGCGGAACTGCTACAAGCAGGAGGAGAAGCAATGATTGATGCCCTCACTATTATCTGTAACAAGGCCTGGCAGAGTGGGGAGCGGCCTACACCATTGACCCAGTCACTTGTCATCATTCTTCCCAAAAACGGTAACCTTCAGGAGTGTGAAAATTACCGCACCATCAGCCTCATCAGCCATCCCAGCAAGGTCCTCCTGAAAATAATACTCAACAGGTTGAAACCCCAAGCTTAACACATCATAGCTGAAGAACAAGCAGGATTCAGGGCAGGGCGAAGTACCACTGAACAGATTTTCAACCTCAGAATAATCTGTGAGAAATACCTACAGCACCAACAACATCTATATCATGTGTTCATAGACTTCAAGAAGGCGCTTGACCGAGTCTGGCATGCAGCTCTATGGGCAACAATAAAAGTGTACAACATCAGCCCTAAAATTATTGAAGTCATCAAAAGCCTGTATGACAAGGCTACCAGTGCAGTCGTCCACAACAGCGCCATCGGGAACTGGTTCAGAACAACAATCGGTGTGCGTCAAGGATGCCTACTCTCTCCGACACTCTTCAACATCTTCCTAGAACGCATCATGTCAGATGCTCTTGCAGATCACGAAGGCACAGTCATCATAGGGGGTAGAGCAATCTCCAATCTTCGTTTTGCGCAAGGAGGTAGAAGAAGAGGGAGACCGAAAAAGAGGTGGAAGGACAACATTCGAGAATGGACTGGTTTGACACTGAGCAAAGCCATCAGGGCTGCTGAGGACAGAGAAAGATGGAGTATGCTGGTTAAACGATCATCGGTGGTGCCCCTACGACCTCCGGGTTACGGGACAGGATAGGATAGGATAGGATAGGACTAATTGTAATTAGGAAGATTAAGTAATTTAGACGCAGTACTGCAGGTAATGGCTTGCACACTGATTGTGATGTATGAGCGTGTATTGCGGGGTCGGTGCAGAAAATCTATAGATGGGTTGTTAGCGCGGGATGTTGCCACTTGGGGACACCGGAGAATTTCATGTGGGATAACAGTGTCATCAGCCCTTGTGCTGTCTTATCTCGCTCCGAATATGTTTAATTATTGTGTGTAGTAATATAAATTATAATAATACAATAATAATAAGGATATTTATTAAGCGCTTTTTCCTAATGACATCAGTTCAAAGCTATATTTTCACGCATTTATACTTAACGTTAACATCGAAACATGATACCAAAAGAGGTGAAACAAAAACCAGACACTAATAAATTATGCAAAGACGTTATAGAAACATGAAAAAGAATATTTACCAGTAAACTATAAAAGACAAAGGAGGGAGGGGGAGGAGGAGAGCAGCTAAGGAGTGAGGGGGCTGGGGGCGTGCGGTGTGACGGCGGTGGTCTGATCAGAAAAGAAGGACTGATGATGGTGATGGGAGGCGAAGTATGAAATTTTTAAGGAAGAGATGAGTTTTCAAGTTGGACTTGAAAGTGGCTATGGTACGGAGAGCTGCGAAGAGAGAGAGAGAGAGAGAGAGAGAGAGAGAGTTCCAAGTTGAAGGACCAAGCATTGAGAAGGATCGACAGCCTGCAGAGGAGAATTTGTAGCGGGTAAAGAGAGAGAGAGAGAGAGAGAGAGAGAGAGAGAGAGAGAGAGAGAGAGAGAGAGAGAGAGAGAGAGAGAGAGAGAAAGAGAGAGAGAGAGAGAGAGAGAGAGAGGGGGGAATTTGTAGCATGAGGGTATCAGAGGAAGAACGAAGATTTCTAGATGGCTTATAGAAGCGAATGTTCTGGGCGAGGTAGGAAGGGGCTAATCCATGGACGCTACAGGAAGCCAGTGGAGAGAATGTAGGAGGGGTGTGACATGATCAGATTTTTTTTTTTCATTTTGAGAACCAGACGAGCAGCTGAGTTTTGAACACGTTGGAGCAGATGAACAGAAGAGGAAGGAAGTACAGCTAGAAGAGAGTTAACAGTAGTCTAAGCGTGACAAGACAGAGAGAGGGAAGGAGTTAGGCTGTAGCGTCAGTGGTCAGATACTTGCGGGTAAGGCCTATTCTATGGAGCTGAAAGTTTGACAGGTTTTGCGGATGTGTGTAGGTGCGTCGGTGTGTGTAATTTGTTGATCTGTGATTTCATCTCAAATAACAAGAACAGCCCGTAGTGGCCAAGTTACCTCACTCTTTGTGCTTCTGTATTCTTATATCTGGTGGCTTAAGTCTTCGATCAGCTGATCCCTCTTACGCAGTGACAGACGACGGTCTAGTTTGAGTTGCTCTGCTATTCTGCTCTCGTCGTTGTGAAATGCAATTCGAGATACGGAGTTAAATACTACTATAATGAGAATCAAATTATTATTATTATTATTATTATTATTATTATTATTATTGAGGATTTTTATAGCGCACTTATTTCGCCGTACTTGACCAGACTCTAGGCGCTGGCCGATACAAGATCTAACTCAAACCGCCCGAGACGCCCACCCGCAGCCTTTGGGCGCATGGTCTGACGCCCGGACAACTGAGCACTATCCTGGCCAGCCAGGGATGGGGGAAAAGGACCAAGTGCATGCTGGGTGTGTTCTTGTCACCGGCACTCACCCGTCTAGGACATGAGCGTCAGGATCTTTAAAGCCCGTTATGATGGAATGTATGCGAAACACAGACTAGACCTCGGTTTATACTCTCATCCTAAGAAGTAGGAAACGGGAGTAAAGTGTCTTTCCCAGGGACACAACACAATGGCCCGGACAGGGCTCGAACCCGGGACCTTCAGATCCGCAAGCCAAAGCACTACCATTAGGCCACCGTGCCTCTCTCATATTTCATGCAAATATAGTTGTGTTTACAAGAGTCATCATCCATGTTTAATATGGAGTCACTGTTCAACCACCGTGTTGTACATGACCCACTTCGACTTGCGGCATGGCGAGGTAATTTATTTGTCTTCAGTCGGGGGTGGGGGCAAAAAACGGAGTGTGGGTTACGTTACGTCCCATGCCAGTGAGAACTGTTCAGACCTCTTGTGGTGGTCCCTGCTGTGTTTTCCAGCAATTACACCCCCAACGCACGCCGACAAGTAATCAAACACGCCGCTATTTATGAGCTGATTCCTGACATTGGACACACCATGCAAAGCCTTGTTTGGTCCCGGGGCATCAAGAACCCCCACAGTCCGCGCGGGTCACTCCGGTTCATTTAGATATTGCTAACGCAGATAATGAGTTGGGTTGTCAGTCCTGACGAAGCGTGTTAGCGAAATCCGTGTAAGCTTATAGACAATCTTTAAATCTGCTGTGATTTATATCCCAGTGATCGTCCTAGGGATTGGCAAAACCGGTACGAAGTCACAGTAAACAAACCCACTCGAACGCAAACCGGTAGGCCAGTCACGGAAACCAGTATGACCCATAGCAAAGCTTAATAATGCGTCACAATTTTATATAAGTAGATGGCGACTCTGTTAATGCACTTTCTGTTTCATTAGAAACATCTTCGTCTTCTCATAAACTTCTTTTATCGCCCCTCTCCCCCCTAGCAAAAAATGAAAAAAGAGATTTGTGCTTCTTCATTATTACTAGCCTATCTGCCACTGTCGCAATACATACTGACGAGCACGAGGGAAGAAAAAATCGAAAAGTGCGCGAGTTTAATTTATCCGTACTCACATAGCCTTGTGCCCGCCAATGTTATATCATTCTGTATTAATTACCTCAAAGAATATGGCAAGGCTACTGAACGCATTCGCACACGGAATTAGATCTAATTCCTTGCATTCGCAGGTATCTCGTCTACACTCCCTAAACACATGATCAGCGTGGCTGGCTGGCTCTCTCTCTCTCTCTCTCTCTCTCTCTCTCTCTCTCTCTCTCTCTCTCTTCATTTCTCTTGTTTTTCTTTCTCCTTTTCTTTATTTTTGAAACCAGTCAAACAAAATAAGAACCGGTATGCTCTACCGGCTACTGATTTTTTAACCGGTATTTTTATTCTCAAACCGGTAAAATACCGGTAATTTCCGGTTAAATCCATCCCTGATATCCTTCTACATTTTTTACTCGTCTTCAAGAAATGTGTGGCTATCAGTTGAATTTCAATAGATGATTAAGTGATTTTTTATCACATATTTGTAGATTATGAATTACGATTTTTATTTCTAGTTTTGATTTTTGACAGTTTATTGTCCCTTTTTATAAAGAAATTCTGGCTCGCCTCCCTTGGTTAAGGCGCGCGTAGTCGCAGCCTTTGGCGCGCACAAACCCAACCTACCTAATATTTAGTTGTGTCAAAGAGTGTGTGAATTGTTCATATACTCTTTGGTTGTGTTTTTGAAATTTTGCTGGGGGAGCAAACCGGGGTACCCGGAGAAAACCCCCAAGACTTTGCCCGAGTCGAAAGTAAATACTATTCGGAGAAACATAACACCTAGAGACGGGATGGATGCCACACCTGTCAGGCGCCATTGGTTTCTAGCCGGAGAACAAGGTAAGTTAGTCCCGCCTTAGACCACGCGGACACTACGCTCGCTAGTAGAAATTATAGTAATTGAACTGGGGGAGAGGGAGAGAAAGTGTGTGTGTGTGTGTGTGTGTGTGTGTGGTTGTGGGGATAGTGAATGGGAGAGGAATACATTAGGTGCGTATGAGGGAAAGGGGGGCGAGGGCTGGAGGAACACACCACCGTTCATTCACATTTTCCTAAACTCACGAAGAACTATAGAATGGCGAATTAATGATCATTGTAAACATCGATGTAGAGAGTATAGATTTATCATAACTTACAGATGATATGGAGAACAATATAATTATTGACTGTTAAGGTGGTCAGATGGATGCTGGGAATGTGTGGGAGGAGAAGGGGTTTGGAGAACGGGGTGGGGGGTGGGGAACAGGCCTATTTCCTATCCTTTCCTTAATCCATAGAAGACGGCTACTACCCGGGATTATGTCCAATACCCGTTCATTAAGGCCAGGAGAGACAGAAAACTTTTTTTTTCTTCTGACCTTTGATCTCATTTCTTATTAACTCCTCTTTAAGAAAACAATGTAAACAGTTCTTACAAAGCGCCGAACCAATTCATAGAGCTGCTTAAGCCTGGCGGAGTACATGCAGTGCCAGCCCGGTTCATTACCCGGGTCATCGCCTGATTCAACGTATTTGATTAGGTACGCATTGACCGGGCCACACCACGAACCCGGGCCACACCACGAACAAGTGCTTTAAGCAACTTACTGAAGGCCCCCAAATTGGCCAAGGCGCATGCATGATGCAGCACCGGCGCCGTCTTACGTCCAAGACAACTAAGCGGTCCTGATGTTGACGTTTGTCGGCGTTATGCGTAGAATCGTAGCTAGCGTGAAAGCTTGACAACGCAGGTGGTTGCAGGGGTCCTTGGCTAGTTAGTGACCGAACACTTCACCATCGGCTCATTCAAGGATGTTGTTACATACTTAAGTTCATTCATTGTCATCCGTTGTTACGTACTTAAGTTCATTCATTGTCATCAGTTGTTACGGAGATACGTTCATTCATTGTCATCAATTGTTACGTAGATAGTTCATTCATTGTCATCAGTTGCTACGTAGATACGTTCATTCATTGTCATCAGTTGTTACGTAGATATGTTCATTCATCGTCATCAGTTGTTACGTAGATACGTTCATTCATTGTCATCAGTTGTTACGTAGATACGTTCATTCATCGTCATCAGTTGTTACGTAGATACGTTCATTCATTGTCATCAGTTGTTACGTAGATACGTTCATTCATTGTCATCAGTTGTTACGTAGATACGTTCATTCATCGTCATCAGTTGTTACGTAGATACGTTCATTCATTGTCATCAGTTGTTACGTAGATAAGTTCATTCATCGTCAGCAGTTGTGCAGTTAACTTCAAACATTTTTGTCTGATTATAACTAGATATCTTCATTAATCTTTAACAGTTGTTACGTAGTTTGCTTGCCCACGTTTTTAACATATTATACGTATATAACTTCAGTCATATTTATCAATTGTTACCTAAATACATTTATCATCGTTGTCATTAATTACGTAAATAAATTCATCCATCTGTATAAGGCGTAACGTAGATAATTTTATTCCTCTTTATCATATGTTACGTAGATAACATTATTTATCTGTATTATTTGTTATGTAGTTGACTTGCACATTTTTATCAGATTTATTATTTACGTAGAGATAGCTGCAGTCATATTTAGCAAATTATACGTGGAGATAACATCAGTCATCTTTATCAGTTGTTACGTAAACACACCTATTATCTTTATCATTAATTCGTTAATAGCATCATTCATCGTTATCACGTGTTACGTAGATAAGTTCATAAGATAAGAGATAAGAAAAGAATATTTATTCACCAAGTAAAAACGTTACACGGATTTTGGTGTGGCATGGCGACAATGAAATAAATCCTTTCTTGCACAGTCACACCTGCATTCATCGTGTCATACACTTCATTGGTATTTAACATGCATACAGCACTGAAGGATAGATAAACACAGTGTTAAACATACATCAGTCATATATAACAAATTATGGAGTCACACACACACTGCAAGTAAAACAAAATACAGCAGTAAAACAATATAACAGCATTAAATAAAATGATGAGAATGATTAAGAATGTTAAGCTTCACATCCAAATCTACACACACCACAACACAACACCACACACCGCACACACACACACACAACAGTATGTACTGAATAGCATATTCCTATTATACAAAGGTACAAATCAAGCAATGGTTGTGAGTTTACAGATCATTCCATGGTTGGTGATATACTGAGGACAACATCTGGGAAGAAACTGTTTCTGAATCGAGAAGTTCTGGCTCTTAAAGCATGGAACCGACGGCCAGAGGGCAGAAGCTCGAAGAGACTGTTGGCTGGGTGTGATGGATCGCAGACTATCTTTCCCGTTTTCCGTTTCATTCGCGCTGTGACAGATGGAAAGTCGCAACCAGCTATTTTGGAGGCAGTCTTAACAATGTGCTCGAGCTGTTTCTTTTCTATCGCGGTTGTGCTGCCGTACCAGACAGTGATAGAGAAGCACAAAATGCTCTCTATCACCGCGCGATAGAACTGTGTCATAATTTCACTAGACCTACCGATCTTTCGCAGCTGTCTCAGAAAGTGGAGACGCTGTTGGCACTTTTTCACAATAGACGTGGTGTTATTATTCCAACTCAGGTCGCTCGAGATGACGGAACCGAGAAATTTGAACGAGTCGACCTGCTCAACGGTTTCCCCAATCATTGATCGTTATCTAGAGTTACGTAGATAAGTTCATTGATCGTTATCACGTGTTACGTAAATAAGTTCATTCATCGTTATCACGTGTAGATATTTGTTTTTTTTTTTTATCGTTATCACATGTTATCTAGATAAGTTCATTTATCGCTATCACATGTTACGTAGATAAATGTATTCCTCTGTATCAGCTGAATCAACGAACATTAACGTTTGACGTGCACACCCGCCATTGGCCATACGGCAGACAGGGAAGAGAAAGGGTAGGGACCGCACTGAACCTCCAGAGCAACCATACCGCTAAGATGGACAGTGAACAATGGCACTTTTTTTTGGTCCACTACGGGTTTCGAACCTGGTTCATCAGGGGGCCATGCGAACACTCTACGACCGATCCACGGCGGAGGATGAATCAGTGGTTAGGCAGTGTTCAGTAATGTTGGAAAGAAGTTGCAAACGGAAGCTGGTAGCGCCAACCAGTTCATTGACATCGTTCCTTGCCTTTCTCAAATATAACCCGCCAACTGGCTTTTCTTTTCTAACGAAGGCCTGCGGTGTTTGATTAAAAGCCTTCGCTTGGACAAGGAACAGCGAAAACACAATGGCTACCTCTTCAATCAACCTCTTAATGCACACACTCTGCCCTTCGCTACAAAGCTAGGCCTGGCGCCAAGGGCCGCTATTTGCAGTTAGCGACAGTGGCTAATAGACTGCAAATAACCTCCCCTTATCGGAAATGGCGGGAGTTGTATACCCGCTCACGCGCCACATGCAAAAGAGCGAGTTCATTGGTTGATAACGCGTGCCAGCCATTGCTCTATAAACGATGGAGTTGGGTCGGTCGTTCCTCTAGTCCATAAAATAATAGCGTCGTAATTCACCAGTGAAAGGTCATCAATGTCGTCAATCGACATCGCCATAATTATCACCCTCCTCCACTTCATAATCTTAATCGTCGCCGCTGTGTAAACGAGACGAGTGGCGTGGTCAGAACTGATGTCCGTGTAGTCAAAGTACTCAAGAATTTCCTTAGTGCTAGTTTGCTAGGATGATTAGTGTGTAACTAGAATCAGAAAGAGAATGTAACGTTCCACTGTAATAGTTGGGACGAAATGAATGAGTTGTATGTCCTTTAGTCAGTCTTTGCGTCTGTTGCGTCAATATATAATGACAGAAGTTGCCTATCCTATCCTATCCTATCCTATCCTATCCTAACCCGCAACTAGAAGGTCGTAGGGGCAACAAGTTGCAGTCCATCTAAAAGTTTTTTTTTTAAATCGATTTCCTTTCTGCGATCTTCTAATGCGATCTTCCTTGCCACCGCATGTATGTGTGTGTTTTTGGTGTGTATGTGAGTGCGTGTGAAGGATGTGAGCGTGTATGTTGGTATAGATCGCCGCGCTTTTTGAGCTGAGCTTGATTGATGATTTGTGGGAAAGTGCGTATATAACATCCAATAGTCTCTTCGTCTTCTTCTTTTTCTTATTCTTCTTCCTTTTACCTCGCACAGTGTGATCCTAATAACAGTATTTGGTTTAAACAAATGTTTTATTGAAGGAAAAAGTCAAAAACACATAAATTACAAACAATGGTTTACAGGATAGGCAACAAGCAAGCTTATAAAAGCCCAACCTGTATGACAAAATTCTACATAATAATTTAGTGACAGGCAACTGATAGTGGCATATAAATAAAGTATTTATTGTGGGAGGACTGTGTACAACCATATCTCTTGGTACATTCTCTCCCTTGTCTTATTTGTCTTATTCCCTACTGTTACACGTCTTTATTTATCAATGGCCGATTCAGCCCCGATGCTTGAATCTTGATAAGTGTAACTCGAATTCGTTTATCCGCGCAGCCTGTTCACTCAACAACAAGGCAGGAGTCGTTTTATAAAGTTTTCCAACTTTATTCAGCAAACATCAAAAACTGCATACAAGATCGCGTTCTCAAAATCACTTCAAACATCATCATCAAAAATCATCACAAATCTCTCTCAATCACTCTCACAAGGCAGGCAGGCAGACAGGCAGGCAGGCAGGCAGGCAAGTAGATTAACGTCCCCGGACACATAAGCATATAGGGGACTTACTCTCACAAGCAGACAGTTCGTTGCTTATAGAGGTTCTCTGCAATCGAATAAAAGTTCGAGCATTCCAGCATGACGCAATAACACGCAATCAAAATAAAGCTCGTCTTTTAGATTTTAGATTTTTAGATTTTAATGCTTTATTGTCCCTTTTTATCGGGAAATTCTGGGCCGCCTCCCCTGTGGAAGGCGTAGTCGCAGCCTGTGGCGCGCCCAAACCCAACCGACCTAACAATAGTTGTGATTTTTTGAAATTTAGAAATTCTTTAAAATTTTTGAAATTTTTTTGAAATTTTGCTGGGGGAGCAAACCGGAGTACCCGGAGAAAACCCCCGAGACGTTGCCCGAGTCGAAAGTAAATAATATTCGGAGAAACATAACGCCCCGATGCAGGATCGAACCCACACCTGTCAGGCGCCATTGGTTTCTGGCCTGTGGACAAGGCAAGTTAGTCCCGCCTTAGCCCACTTGGCCACAACGCTCCGTCATTATGTTGAAAAAATCGCTTAGCCAGATCTATCTCGAAACTTCGGTCGATGGTAAACAAGCAATTCCAGAAAATTCTCAAAAATATCGACCGACAAAAATTATTAATATTATCCAAAGTTTCTTCTAGCAACAACGCAAAATCAAATCAAAGGTAAATACACTCTATTACTACGTGCTTTGCAAAACAAAATGATCGGATCTATCGTGCGTGTCTCAAACGTAACACCACCACCCCTCTCCTTGCCTCCCCCGTTATCCCTCAAACCTTGCTAATGCTGTTTGTTCCTTTGCTTTTATTATTATTATTATTATTATTATTATTATTATTATTATTATTATTATTATTATTATTATTATTATTATTATGATTATTATGATTATTATTATTATTATGATTATTATGATTATTATGATTATTATTATTATTATTATTATTATTATTATTATTATTATTATTATTATTATTATTATTATTATTATTATTATGATTATTATGATTATTATTATTATTATGATTATTATGATTATTATGATTATTATGATTATTATGATTATTATTATTATTATTATTATTATTATTATTATTATTATTATTAGTTTAATTGAGAACGTGGCGTTTTGTGTAGTGCTATATATACAAGCGGGAGCAAGAGTGCGCTGTGTCTGATGCCTTGACTGTCTATCGTCCACCTTGGGTGGTTTTAACACTTGCACTTCACAACAGTTCAGTGGAAAGGTGCCAGCACAGTCCAGAAGATATTGCTATTTATATAAGCGTGTGCGTTTTTGTAGTTTGTGTGTGTGTGTGTGTGTGTGTGTGTGTGTGTGTGTGTGTGTGTGTGTGTGTGTGCTGCCACTGCTGCCCTGGCCAGGTTGTAGCCCATTTTGAAAGACAAGACCATCTGTCTACATTCCAAAGTAAGACTGCTGCGCTCCCTTGTCATCTCCCTCTTCCTATACGCTTGCGAAGCATGGACCCTCACAGCAGATCTCCAACGAAGAATACAAAGCAAGGAGATGAGGTGCTACAGAAGACTTCTGGGCATTTCCTATACCCAGCACATCACTAACGACGAAGTCCGACATACCATCACACAAGCCATTGGACAACACGATGACCTGCTCACAGTGGTGAAGAAACGGAAACTCCGATGTATGGCCACGTCATTAGGTCATCAGGCCTTGCAAAGACCATCCTGCAAGGCACAGTGCAAGGAGATAGAAGAAGAAGGAGACCGAAAAATAGGTGGGAGAACAACATTCGAGAATGGATTGGCTTGACATTGAGCGATGCCATCAAGGTTGCTGATGACTGAGAAAGATGGAATACGCTGGTTAAACGATCATCTGTGGTGCCCCAACGACCTCAAAGTTATGGGATAGGATAGGTGTGTGTGTGTATTTGAGAAAGATAATGTTGACTGACGCCCTTTTTATGGCTGTTAGTGTGGCTGGCTTGTAAAAACATGCCTCTTAAATTGTGCTTTTGCTGTTGTTTCTTTTTTCAGAAATGATCAAACTGCCTCTAAAATAAACTGCGTGAAAAATAGCATGGGCTTTGAGCTGTTATAGTGTAAATATCCAAGAGAGAGAGAGAGAGAGAGAGAGAGAGAGAGAGAGAGAGAGAGAGAGAGAGAGAGAGAGAGAGAGAGAGAGAGAGAGAGAAAGAGAGAGAGAGAGAGAGAGAATCAATCTTTATTTTAATGTCTGTTCACACAGTTAGGTGATATTAGACATTAAAAATGTAACTTTTAAAGCACTTTAACTATTTCAAAACATAATTTGTAAACAAACTGTCTATAAAAGCCTACCAACAGGAGATTTAGCAATAACTTTCACAACGTCTGTAACATGTGGATGATATAGAACCATGTCTACAGAATGTCCATATTCTGTTATGCTATGTCCATTTACTTTAAATATAGCTTTCAAAACTGAGCATTCAAAGAGAGAGAGAGAGAGAGAGAGAGAGAGAGAGAGAGAGAGAGAGAGAGGCAGAGAGAAAGAGAATACCTGAGGTGAAAATATGAATAATACAACAAGGAAATAACATAATCCTTTTGTTCTTCAAGTAGAGGGCAGCTATGTTATGTTATTATTTAATTTCAAAACAAAAACACTTGTCAAATCGATCACAGTTCTGAATGTCTATTGTTCAACCAAATATTGTCTTACCTTCACAATTACCAACAATCAAGTGGTACAACAGGCTTTCTCCGCACATCACATAGCTAATAATTAGTTTAAAAAAAATCGTTTCTATGTATGTGTGCCTGTACAGCACTGTGATTACTGCAGCTTATTAATGGTAGCCCTTATCTATTGTGGGCTATACTTACTACTCCTTCTTTTAATCCTCTTCCGTCATTCATCTCTCCTCTTCCTCCTCTCGCTTCTCTTAAATGTCCATCCTCATCTTCCTTGTCTTCGCTGTGTTGTTTTTAAGACAGGTTGAAAGACCAGCAGACTTTTAAACCTACAACAGTTCTCGTAGTTAAACTTTCCAATGTTCGGTGTTCTTCCTTCGTCTTCCTTCTACCTGTTTAATCTTTTCATTATCTTGCTTGTTATCCATCTGTCCGCAGCTCTCATCCTTTCGTACAGCGAGGACGACGTCGATGACTCCAGCGACGATGCCAACCAGTACCGCGCAAGACGAGGTTGGAGTATGATGCGATTGGGCCGAGGTCTTCAGATGCTGAGGCTGGGCAAGAGAGCTTCGCCTGCTTCCTTCAGCGAGAATGGTTCACCCTCGACACCCGAACAGGTCGCTAGTTACTTTAGTTTAATTGAGTTTAGTCAGTTCATAGTTAATTTAATTTAATTTAATTTAATTTTGTTTTATTTTGTTTTATTTTATTAAATGTTGGTTTAATTTATATTATTGTATTTTAAATTTTATTTTGTTGGCTTGGTTTGCTTAATTGAATTGAGTTTTAATTAATTAATTAATTAATTAATGTTTTATATTTTTTATCAATTTATTTATTTATCAATTTATTTATTGTAATTACTTAGACAAAGAAATGTTATATTTACTGCAAGTGATGGGAATTGTCCGAATAAATCCCCCATGACGTAGTGTTACTCTCCGAGAACAAACCCAGCCGAAGGAGAACTTAGTAGACTACATGTATTTAAACATCACTTGCGCAGAAATCCAGGTGTGGGTCCAATGACTAGGTCTGTGGCACATAAAATTATTTGGCAATTCCTGTTGTTCCAGTTGAGAGAGATAGAGTAGGCAATTCCTGTTGTTCCCGTTGAGAGAGAGAGAGAGAGAGAGAGAGAGAGAGAGAGAGAGAGAGAGAGAGAGAGAGAGAGAGAGAGAGAGAGAGAAAAGGGTGCCTATTCTCTCCAACACTCTTCAACATCTTCCTAGAACGCATCATGTCAGATGCCCTTGCAGATCACGAAGGCACAGTCAGCACAGAGGGTAGAGCAATCTCCAGCCTCCGTTTTGCGGATGACATTGATGGATTGGCTAGAGAGGAACAAGAACGTGAACAGCTGGTACAGAGACTTGACACCACCTCCTGAGCATAAATTATGGAATGGAAATAAGTGCAAAGAAGGCCAGAATGTTGACTAACAACACCAAAGGCATCAACATGGACATCAAAGTCCAAGGCCAATTCCTCAACACAGTGCATAGCTTCAAATATTTAGGAGCCATTGTATCAGACAATGGGTCCCGACAGGACGTCCTCTCCAGGATCGCACAAACAACTGCTGCCCTGACAAAGTTGAAGCCCATTTGGAAAGACAGAACCATTATTCTACTCTCCAAGGTAAGACTGCTTCGCTCCCTTGTCATCTCCATCGTCCTATACGCTTGCGAAACATGGACCCTCACAGCAGATTTACAACAAAGAATACAAAGCATGGAGATGAGGTGATACAGAAGACTTCTGAGCATTTCCTATTCCCAGCAAATCACCAACAACGAAATCCGACAGACCATCACACAAGCCATTGGACAAAACGATGGCATGCTCACAGTGGTGAAGAAACGGAATCTCCGATGGTATGACCACGTCACCAGAGCATCAGACCTTGCAAAGACCATCCTGCAAGGCACGGTGCAATGAGGCAGAAAAAGAGGGAGACAGATAAAGAGCTAGAGGTAAGTGGACAAAATTCGAGAATGGACTGGTTTGACACTGAGCGAAGCCATCAGGGTTGCTGAGGACAGAGAAAGATGGAATACACTGGTTAAACGATCATCTGTGGTGTCCCAAAGATCTTCGAGTTACGGGATGGGATAGGATAGAAATAGTTGTTCTAGATGTTATTGTGGGAATAATGACGTAGTATGATGTGGTGGTTCAGATGTTATTGTGGGAATAATGACGTAGTATGATGTGGTGGTTCAGATGTTATTGTGGGAATAATGACGTAGTATGATGTGGTGGTTCAGGTGTTATTGTGGGAATAATGACGTAGTATGATGTGGTGGTTCAGATGTTATTGTGGGAATAATGACGTAGTATGATGTGGTGGTTCAGATGTTATTGTGGGAATAATGACGTAGTATGATGTGGTGGTTCAGATGTTATTGTGGGAATAATGACGTAGTATGATGTGGTGGTTCAGATGTTATTGTGGGAATAATGACGTAGTATGATGTGGTGGTTCAGATGTTATTGTGGGAATAATGACGTAGTATGATGTGGTGGTTCAGATGTTATTGTGGGAATAATGACGTAGTATGATGTGGTGGTTCAGATGTTATTGTGGGAATAATGACGTAGTATTATGTGGTGGTTCAGGTGTTATTGTGGGAATAATGACGTAGTATGATGTGGTGGTTCAGATGTTATTGTGGGAATAATGACGTAGTATGATGTGGTGGTTCAGATGTTATTGCGGGAATAATGACGTAGTATGATGTGGTGGCTCATATATTAGTATAGGAATAATGACTTATAATGACGCATTTGGCCATTCCTTGTGTTTCAGATGCGTGCTATGCTGTCAGCGTTGGTGGACGACACTCGTCACGAGTTCAGACGCCAGCCTCCCCTCCCTCGCTACGGCCGTGAACTCGACCTAGTATTGACCCCGGAAGAGCTGCACGCCTTGACGGGACAGATGGTGTACAGTGGCAGAGTGAAAAGGTCCGCCGACAACGCTCCTGGAGCCCCCAGCGCTGATGGATATGGCGATGCCGCTGCTGCTTACTCTGACGACTACGGCTTCGGCTACTTTTACCCCGTAGACACGCCGTCCTCTTCCCAAGAACGCGCTGTGGCTCTGCCCCGCATCGGCAGGTTCCTTAGTCGTCAGTCGCAGAAGCACCGTCCCGCCAAAGCCGTCCCCATTCCCCGCATCGGCCGCCAGGATGACGCCACGGCGCAACAGAATGACGCCACCAAGAACCATTAGTGACGTCACTAAGTGGAGCCTCCGTCTGTGCGGGAGGTAGAGTCGTTTTCGTGCAGTGACTGACCAAATAAATAAATAAATAAAACAAAGAAACACATCCAACATTGACAGAAGAATAAACAGCTCTAGAACTACAAACACAGTTCAGTCATGCCAAGACGCTAAAGAAAAGACATATGTGTGCTCGCTGACCTTTCGTACAATCATCAAGCATCCATACTGGACAAAACACTGGTCTTTCTTCAAACCCTGAACAACAGAAAACAAAACCATTAAGACTATAACTGCGGCCAAAAGGAATTCAAAGTAAATGAAGCAGTTTCACTGTACAGCACCTTCGTATTTTTTTTAAAAATTGCAAGTTTTATTTAAATACAACACAAGGTTGGTTTTTGTTATGTTCCCTTCAAATGTATTCAGTTTGCTGTTTCTGTTGTTTCAAAAGTGAAGATTGACAAATGAACAGAATTATTTTGTTCTTATCCAGGGAAGTAAACTAATGTAATCTTGTGCCTGTTCCTGATTAAAATAGCTTTATCTCCACATAACTTATTGTTTGAAGACTGTTGATTGGCTGTCGCGGCTCACGTGTGTTAAAGATGGCAGTATATTGCACACCAATGGAAAATCTCTGAATAAATTTGCCATTGCGCTCAGCCAAATGTGAGATACTGTGTTTATTTCTACTTCGTGTGTGCGTGCAACTAATTAGTATCCATGGGAAGATGCCATAACTGATATGTTTTCTTCCTCAAAATAAAATACCCCTATGTAGACGCCTGTATTTCCAACCTTTCTTTGCATACTTCCAATATAGTGACGTGTGTTTTAATTTCTACTTTCGGTTTTATATGTTAATTGATTAATGTCCTATTAGCTTAACCAATTTTTATGGTGACTGTCCGAAGTGCAACCGGAAACTAATTCGTTGATAAATGAACGCATGAATGAATAAACGCTAGTTAATATTAAAAATTATGTTCAGTTGTTCTTATCTGTTTCAGTCACGTAGACCTTCTGTCTTTAAAATGAAATGAAATAAAATGTTAATTTAACGCATAACATTAAAATTTAAATCTAGACTGACACTGAGAGACTGAATTAAAATAACAATTCATTTAAATTAAATAATAACAAATTTGTGTGTGTTATCTCTAAAAAAGAATACGCTATATCAAAATTCAGAAAACAGAACATACAGCTGCAATGCAACTTAATTGAATAGATAGATGTACACATTTCAAAATAAAAAAAAAAGTAAAGGTAGTCCCATAGCCTTGTGGCCGTAGGGGAGCGTGATGTTGGAGATCACATTTATCTTGGGCCAGCGTAATGAGGGTGATGCCCATCTCTCTCCCTCGCTGCTTTACCTTCCCCACCATTAAGAGAGTAGGTACTCAGTCACAGATGAGTCAACTGGGGGCGTTGTTATTTGTCGCTTCACGTTTTGCGGTCACTCATCCAAGTGCTAACCGCACTGGACGATGCTTAACTTGCGACACATGCACAGTAGGGAGTGCTCCAACCACTGCGCTATTCGACTCCCCAAGTCGGGGATTGCAAATTTAGGGACATTTGATTTGTGTATTTTCAAACACATCCACACAACCCATGAATCTGCAAACAATTTGCAAGTCTAAACTGAGAAAGAGAGAGAGAGAGCAAAAAACTAAAAACAAAGCTTGTTTTCGTGCAGAAAAACTGTAAATAAAATATCAATAAAGACAGTTTCGATAGTCGCTTCATTTTTGTTTTTGTAAAGGTTATCGTATTAAACTGTCTGTGACTGAATGTGTGTGTGTGTGTATGTGTGTGTGTGTTTCTGCACTTGAATAAACGCACAAATGGGTAGCAGACCTTGTCTTTCTTAGTAACAAATGGGTTTATTTGCTTAGAACCCACTTTTTTCCAGGACCCCACTTTTTTCTAAGTGCGCGGGAGTGCTCTTTTAGTGCATGGGAGTGCAGTTGTAGTGCATAAGAGTGTTTTAAGTACAAGGGAGTGCTCTATCCGGGACGGAGAAAAAAACACGGGCAATTTTCGGAGAAATTTTGAAGAAAGTATGACCTATTTCGTCGCCTATAGGGGACGAACTAGGTCAACTTTTTAGACGATAAGAGCCAATTTTGCATCAGATTCTTACATTTTTAGAAGAAGTTTGCGTTCTTTCCTTCAAAAAAAGAACTTTCCGATTCCTACATTCTAAAATAAACCCAGTTGTGATGGTGTGTTTGTGTGTGTGTGTACACGTTTTTTATGTTTGTCTGTCTGTCTGTCTACGAGTCATTCTGCCTATATTTGTCTGCCAGTGTCGTATATTGCTTAAGAATTAATCTGTCACCAAGCTATATTAAATTAAAAGAAATAAAAGAATGGATCGTTTTTATTTAGCCCGCAAAGGTGTCTGAGAAGAGTAACCAAATATTATTTCCCCCAAACATTATTAGTTAAAGGTCAATGATGCAAGTATCCACATAAGAATTTTTCAACCTCCCTCTTGAAATGAGTAATCCTGCTCACAGTGAGAAAAACAAAATGTCGGTCAACAAGTCCAAAATGGAATTGGTTAGAGGAATTTCAACATACGGCTATTTTACCGCTTCAACAAATGGATTCCATAGAATTTCATCCAATCAGCGTCCCGCTCTTATCCAATCAACGTGGGCACACAATCTGAAAGAACGCGGCCTTTGATCGGTCAGCCCCAAGGGGAAAGAGGAGGCGGACATTTCCTTCAAAAAAGGAGAAAGCCCGTTTCTACATATCTTCTTGGCCTTGACCTAGGCACACAAGAACTCCGTGGTGAAGCGTCACCGCACCTCAAGGTCCTGAAGAGGCAGCTTGGCCCAATAATGGTACAGGATGCAGTTAATATAAAAATTTCAAAAATAATAAAAATTCGATTTTCTCCCGTCTTCTAATAGCGATCTCCCTGCCTTTACACCACCTGTTTGAGTGATGTATGTGTATTGGGAGTGTGTGAGGGTAAATAAGACAGGTGAGCGTGTATGTTGGTATAGATCGCCGCGCTTAGAGCCTCGGGGGAAAAGCGCGTACATAGCATCCTGTATTATTATTATTATTATTATTATTATTATTATTATTATTATTATTATTATTATTGTTATTATTATTATTATTATTATTATTATTATTATTATTATTATTATTATTATCATTATTAATATTATTATTATTATTATTATTATTATTATTATTATTATTATATTAAGATGTAGCAAGTGCACCGACTGAGGGAACAATGTAGTTGTTGTGGCTGGGGTTATGGTGATGGTTGTGGTGATGATGATGGTGATGCTGCACCTGCTGTAGACGTTTTGACGCTGACTGTTCTATTCTGGGAGACGCCTTCAGTCAGCCCTCACGGCTAAACGGTCTGTATTCAGCGTTTGGCAATGGACCAATTGACCTTCGGATGAGACTATTTACCGGGCTTTTGTCTGTGCACGTGTAAAACTGGGTGTGTGGGTGTGTTGGTAGAAAGAGATGTCATTCACACACACACAAGTGGGTTTCATATGTCCACGAAGACCAGGCGTGTAGTTAAAGTTCAGGCAAGGATGCGCAAGAAGATAATGATGTCATCCAGGTAGATCAAGCAGATCTTCAGGTGGTAGTCACCTAAGATTTCTTCCATCATCCTCTGGTACGTCGCAGGGCTGTTCGTGAGGCCAAATGGTAGCCTGTTATATTCGAAGAAGCCCAGTGGACCAACGGTGAACGCTGTTCTCTCTTTGTGGCTCTCTTCTATCTCCACTTGGTAGTACCCAGACTTCATGTCGAGCACGCTGAAATACTGGGAACCTGACAGACAGTCCAGGATCTCTTCCAAGCGAGGTAAGGCGTAGGCGTCCTTCACAGTTCTGGAGTTGAGTTGGCGGAAGTCTGTGCAGAGACGCAGTCGACCATCCTTTCTCCTTGAAAGAACTATGTTCGAAGACCAAGGGCTGGCCGACTTCCTGATCACACCGCTGGCTAGAAGGAGATGAAGGTGGGACCTCACCTCGTCAAGCATGGATGGCGGTATCATCCGGTGTCGTTCCTTGAATGGTTCGGAGTTGTACAGATCGATCCGATGCCGTACTCGGGAGTAAAGTCCAACGTCTTCGTCGTTCCTGGAGAAAATGTCATCGAAGTCTCGGACTACGTTCTTCCCTTGCGTAAGCTGTTGAGGAGAGAGAACGTCTACGTCAAATGTCGGGAGTTGCGACCAGATGGAATCTTCCTCTGCTTCAGGCATGGCGTCCAGTGATGTGATGGTCACGGGCTGGACTTCACACAGGATCGCCTTGGGGTCCAGTCTCACTGTGTGTGTCGAAAGATTAGATAGCGTCACCTACACTGGAGCCAAGCTGTTGTAGTGGTAGCTGATCAGACTAGGGTTGAGGTCTAAATCTTCATTCGCTTGCGGGTGAGGCTGCAGGATGGCGCAGGTCTGGTGATATGGCTGCGTCTTGTCGAGGTAGCCTCTCATGGTCACAGTGTCGTTCGGTCTGATGATGACGCGCTGAGGCTCGGCAGATCTGACAACAGCAATCCTGTTGTTGTGTCTTGCCAGTTGCTTCTCCCGAAGGGCCACGCATCTCAAGGCTAAGAACCAGGAGGAGTGAGGTGCGATCAGCTGTAGGCATCTCACGCCTAGTCGTTGGCTGCAGTTGCTCAGCAAAGGCGTCAGGAAGTTCGTTCCAAGTAGTACAGGAACAGAGGAGCTGTAGTCGGTGTTCGGCACCACCAGGAAGAGGCACTGTTGGGGGGTCGTCTGGCCAACCTCGGGGATGACAACATCGGCCTTGGTGTAGCCCAGGTACGGTAAGCTCTGGCCGTTCGAACATTCTACTCTCAACAGCCGTTGGAGGTGGTTCAAGTCCAGGTGCTTCAGGTGTTGATGGTAAAAAGCCTCACTGACCGTGGAAACTGAAGAGCCAGTGTCCAACAAAGCTGGTGTCTTGATGCCCTCAATCTCAATGGCCGCTTCGTTGGTGTTGCCAATCAGCTGGGCGGTACAAACGTCATCATCGGGTGTCATTTGTTGGGAAATATGGGGTCTCTTGTTTTGGACTTGCGTCTGCCCCTTTGCACAAGTCCGGTCTAAAAATCCTGGCGTCGTAGGTGGTCAATGTTGACGCGACATCCAGATCTCACGTGTCCATACTCCAAACAGCGCCAACACTGCACGGGCCCACGTTGTCTCTGATGGCCTTGACTCCTTGCAGCTACGGGTTGCTGTTGCGGTGGTTGTTGCCGTTGCGGTTGGGTCGCAGGGACACCTGAACGATCGCTGTATCTCTGTCCACCTTGGTATCTTGAGGGTTGATTTGTAGATGGGAAAGGTGGTGTCTGCTCCACCCTGTCCAATCTTCCTGCCAGCTGCTGCTGAGAAGTAAAGAGCTGCTGTTGCGTTACGGCGATTTGTTGAACCAACGCTGTCAGCTTCTCTAAATCAGTCTTCTCTTCTTTCTTCTTCTTCTCTTGGGCTAACTTGCAGGCAGCAGATTTCGTTTCGGTAGGCTTCACTGTCCTTCCATGTTGCTTCTCCACTCGGCGCAGTACCAGACGAAGCTCGTCGAATGAAGAGCAGGTCGAGCACTGGAACGCCGATATGTCCTTCAGGTCCGGTCGTAGGCCTGCCCACATCGCATGGCGTAATATGTCGTCGTGATCGCCTGGGATGGTCGTTTGCCGTTTAGCTGAGTCAAAGAGTCCTTCGAGCCTACATGACCAGTCCGCCACTGACTCGTCGTCTGACTGCGTGGCGCTATAGAAGGTCGACAATGCAGATGGGTCGTGGAGAGTGAAGTCGCCATAGACGCTGTCCATCTTGCGAATGACGTCTTTGGTCGAAGCGCTGGGGCTAAGGCGGATAAGTACCTTGGCAGCTGGACCCTGCAACGACGATCGAATGGCGTCGAGGATATCTCGTTCTGGGTAATTCTCTGTCAGCAGGCATTGGAGTTGGTGACGCCAGACGTCGTAGCCCTCGGTGCCTTTGTCTCCCAAGAACGTCGTTAACCATGGCTTGCGTCCGATGACAGTCACAGCTGGTGGCGCCAGGGACCAAGATTGCTGAGCGGAAGACCATGGTGGATTCCTACCGAAGGTCGACGATTGGTAAAGGTGTGAAGGGGCGCTGGCAGCAGGTTCACGATCACGCTCGGTGTCCTCAGACTCCTGGTTGAAGTTTTCAGAGGCCTGGTTAGGATCAAGCTCTGCATAGAACGTCAACGCCATTTCTTTCTCTTCCATCTCCTGCTTCTCTGCCATGTTCATGGATCGGGGTTGAAAAAGGAAATTGGAAATTCAGGATAGGTGGGAATAGGCGTCAACAGGGCAATGGGGTAGCATTGGACAACGGAGGGTAATCAGTTGGGCGAAGGGGTATTGACGATGAAGTTCCCAGTTTTACACACGTATGCATTTCATCGCGTGGACTTTTAAAGATCCTGACGCTCATGTCCTAGAAGCGGTGAGTGCCGGCTACACACATACACCCAGTACGCACTAGGTCCCTTCTCCCCATTCCCGGTCGCCCAGGGTTGTACTCAGTTGTCAGGGCGTCAGACTATGCGCCCCAAAGCTTGCAAGTGGGTGCCTCGGGCGGCTTGAGTTAGATCCTGTATCGACCAGCGCCTTGAGCAGCTCTTGAGCTGGAAAAGCGCTATATAAGATTGATAAAATAAAAATAATAATAATTTAAAAAAAAGAAAGCCCTTGCAATGGGCAGCGTACGCCATTAATTTTAAATGAATGGAGGTCACTGTGGCGTCAAGATTTGTAGATGAAAGGAAAACTTGTCTGTATTTGATCAATTAATCGACAAAGCAAACACTATTGACAAAAAATACCATTATGATAAATCCAATAATAAAAGAATGTTGTCGGATTCGTATTATTCGTTCAGTTTGTCAGAACCAATCTCGATTCATTTATTCTCTGAATTCTCTTCATCCCGTAGTAATCAGTGATCTTTTCGCCATTTACTTCAATATCGATGACTACAGCCCGTCACCACTGTCGTCTACCAGAATATACCAGTCAGCGTCACGACTGGCCGGAAGAGGTCTTCCAAATAGCTGTCGCTGCGTCAGAAATGATGATGATGATGATGATGATGATGATGATGATGATGATGATGATGATGATGATGATGATGATGATGATACTACAGCTACCTTCGCTGCTGAATATAATTGACGATGATTGTGGCGGCGGTGGTGATGGTAACAAAATAATGTTTTAAATGCTAAAACGCAACAACAACAGCACCACCACCACCACCACCACCTCCACCACCAACAAGAATAACAACAAAAACAACAACAAATAATATCATCATCATCATTATCATCATCATCATCGATCATCATCACCATTATCATCATCGTCATCGTCATCGTCATCCCGGCTCCATAAGTGACAAAGACAAGTTTATGATTTTACAATAAAGAAAAGGAAACAAAAGAGAGACAAAAATGAGTATTATCTCCCTTTACAGTATTTTTATTTTTAGCGTGTAGGAAGCAGGCACTGCTCTCTTTCAAATGATGGGTTTTCTTGCAATTTGCAGCACAATTTCTTTCAGACGTAAATACTCTGGAATCATAAACCATCCACAGTAAAGCGTAGGAGTGGCGACAAGAAGAAGAAGAAGAAGAAGAAGAAGAAGAAGAAGAAGAAGAAGAAGAAGAACAACAACAACAACAACAACAACAACAACAAAAACAACAAAGAGGAGGAGAAAATGGAGAAGAAGAAGGGGGAGGAGTAGAAGAAGAAGAAGAATAACAAGAACAAGAATACAAAAACAAGAACAAGAAGAACAAAGAACAAGAATAACAAAAAAACAAGAACAAGAAGAATAAGAACAAGAATAACAAAAACAAGAACAAGAAGAACAAAGAACAAGAAGAACAAGAACAAGAATAACAAGAACAAGAAGAACAAGAAGAACAAAGAACAAGAATAACAAGAACAAGAAGAATAAGAACAAGAATACAAAAACAAGAACAAGAAGAATAAGAACAAGAATAACAAGAACAAGAACAAGACGAATAAGAACAAGAATAACAAGAAGAAGAACAAGAATTACAAGAACAAGAACAAGAACAAGAAGAACAAAAAACAAGAATAACAAAAACAATAACAAGAAGAATAAGAACAAGAATAACAAGAACAAGAACAAGAATTACAAGAACAAGAAGAACAAAAAACAAGAATAACAAAAACAATAACAAGAAGAATAAGAACAAGAATAACAAGAACTAGAACAAGAAGAACAAAGAACAAGAACAAGAAAGAAGATGATAAGAAGAAAGAGAAAGAGGACGAAAGGCCGGAGTACGACCACGATGCTGATGACTAGACTGAGATAAAGTAAAGGATGGTGGGTTTGGGATACAGGAAATGAACGGTACAAGATGTGGACCGAAGGGACAGAAAAAGAAGTGCCCATACAAGCGTTCGTGACGGTTATGATAATCGATGAGGAAGAAGAAGAAATGGCTGTTTGGGATACATGGATTAAATGGATGGATGGATAGACGGATAAATGGATGATGATGATGATGATGATGATGATGATGATGATGATGATGATGATGATGATGATGGGTATCGGACAAGCTGTAAAACATATTGATTACTCTGAAGTCCGGTCCGACACGCACCAAAGAGCATTTGATGCACCCCCGTTTCCCGCGAATCACGCACAGATATTGAACGCCGAGACTGGAGTCACGTGGCCCGCTAAACCCTGTAGGAACCTGGGTGGCGCGGGGCCGTAGTGGTTTTGGGCGCAAGCTAGAAATGTTTGGTCAAGCGGGTTTAGTGCTTGGATGGGTGACCGTACTTCCGTTGGTTGCAACTCAAACACGATTTTAAACGTTTATCGTTCTTTTAAAACGCTTTTCCAGCTCAAACATTGTACAAGGCTCTGGCGAGTACAGGATCTAACTCAAGCCGCCAAAGGGCGCCTACTTGCAGCCTTTAGGCGCATAGTCTGACGTCCCAAACAATTGAGCACAGTCCTGGCCCACCGGGGACGGACAGAAGGGACCTAGTGCTTGCTGGGTGTCTAAGACATGAGCGTCAGGATCTTGAAAGCCTATGGATACCTCGCTGTGTTTAAGACAGGGGAAGGTAAGGCAGTGAGGGGGAAAAGAGATAAGCAAAGTCCTCATTAAGCTGGCTCAGAGAAAAATGAAGTCTTAAACGCCTCCCTTCTCACAGACCGAGAAGCTTTAATGAAACTTCTTTATTATCTTTTACCTTTTGAAACGGTTAACTGAAGTAACAATGGGCATTTCAACGTGTATCCACTAAGCAACGTAGCTTCATTATTATAACTTCATTTATTGATTCATGTAATGTATAAATACCCGTTGCTTCAAACGTTCATCGTGTACCGTTCTTCATTCCTTTCCAGTGAACATGGAACATCTACACCCACCATTGGCGGCATGGTAGACGGGAATAGCCATCTCAGTAAAGACAGTGTAGGGACCTAAATCAACACTGAACCACCAGAGCAATCATGATACTAAAATGGGCGGAGAAAAATGGCCACTTGTTATGCTGCCCACCACAGGATTTGAACCTGGGTCATCTGTGTGCCAGGCCAACGCTTTACCACTTGAGCTACGGCGGTGGACTTTTCCTTTTGTTGTTTAGAGATTAAAAATTATCTGCTCTGTTCTCTCATCCTCTTGTGTGTGTGTGCGTGCGTGTGTGTGTGTATGTGTATTTATATATATTTATATGTGTGTGCATAAAGTGTCATTGGATTCAGTCTGCTGGGATTGAGAGTTTCACATTGTTCTCTTTTTATTCCCTCCGACTGAATGTATTTACTTTCAAGACATATAACATTTTAAACAGCTACTACTTCTTTAGCCTAATCTACTTAAATAGCCATCCCCGTTGGGGTGCCGGGGGTTTCAGTATAAATAGTATCCCCACTTTCTGGAAATGTAGTGCTTTAAATTCCCACTGTCGCTGTCTTTCTCATTTGCTCTTTCTCATTCCTGCTCTGTTTTATCAATCTGCTATACTATCTTCTTCTTTGCTAGACCAGTCACCTACCCTTTTCCTTGAAAACTCTTCCGGGACAAGACTCCTTATTTGTGTATGAGGTCTGTTGGATCAGCTTGGGAATATTGGACGCTTTCTGCCAGGTGGTCGCTAGGGCTTCCTATGATGTTATTATTTAGCAATGTAGGCATTTTATATGTGTTTTGTTGATAATATATAATGATGTTTGCATTCTATTTTGTTTTTGTAAACGGGGGTTCGATAAATTAGAGTACAGCCTCAGCGTCCCTTGCGTGGGATGTCTTTATTGTAAAGTGACTGGCTGGTGGAGAGCTTTCAGTTTTACCACTAGGGTTGTTTCAGCAGATCTTTTATGCGGATCAGGGGTTGTCCGGTCCTGATTTGGCTCGGAAGAGTCCGCTGGACCTAAAGCGATAATGATGTAATGTAATGTAATGTAACTTAAATAGCCTTCGACCCTAATTTACTGAAAGTAGCCTTTGTTTACAGAGGATGCCAAAGAGCACCTGGAACCAGTGCAGAATTGTACAAACCATGCAGCAACATTAGACCAAAAGCGGAGACATTACATAGTAACGTTTTGATGGCAGCTTCCGGCCCTACTCATTCACCCTAGATATTTGAAGTGTGTGGACGCGCAGTTGGCCCAGTGGTGTATGCAACAGCAGAACAATAACTGAAGCATGGATGATCAGCGATAATACTGCTATGTACAGGCAGTGATTCCACATTCGTTGCCTGCATGCAGTGACCAAAACAAAAAAAATAATAGAATGACCTTGAGAAACTGCGCCCTTATTCCTTCGGATGAGAGCATAACTCGTGCACGCACACATTCCTTGCCATGAATTTTAAAGATCCTGACGCTCATGTCCTAGACGGGTAAATGCCGGTTTCGCAAGTACAACCAGCGCGCACTAGGCCCCTACCCATCTTCGGTCGCCAGGTTTGTGCTCAATAGTGTGGAGGTCTGACGATGCGCACAAAAGCTGCAAGTGGGCGTCTCAGGCGGCTTGAGTTATATCCTGTATCAGCCAGCGCCTTGAGCAGCTCTTGAGATGGAAAAGAGCTATATAAAAACGTTTAAATAAATAATAATTAATAGAAAGAAAAAAACAAAAACATTAACAGTTCCAAAAGAGTATGCAAACCATTATTATTATTTTTTTTTGGGGGGGGGGAGCAGTGGGTGGGGTGGGGGTTTGTTTTTTGTTGTTTTATTTTATTTATTTTTTTTGTTGGGGGTGGGGGGTGGGGGGGGGGGCTCTCATATTTTTTGTAGTCTCGGGCTACGCTTTGCAATAATATTCTATTTGCTGAATAGCTTACGTTTTCCACTGGCAGTCATAAGGAACAAACATTATGGCCAAGTTACTGTGAGTATCTTACTGGCACATTGTCGGAAGTATCGGCTGTACAGGAGAAAACAAACATTATGGCCAAGTTACTGTGAGTATCTTACAGGCACATTGTCGGAAGTAGCGGCTGTACAGGAAAAAACAAACATAATGGCCTAGTTACTGTGAGTATCTTACAGGCACATTGTCGGAAGTATCGGCTGTACAGGAGAAAACAAACATTATGGCCAAGTTACTGTGAGTATCTTACAGGCACATTGTCGGAAGTATCGGCTGTACAGCAAAAAACAAACATTATGGCCAAGTTACTGTGAGTATCTTACAGGCACATTGTCGGAAGTATCGGCTGAACAGGAAAAAAACAAACATTATGGCCAAGTTACTGTATCTTACAGGCACATTGTCGGAAGTATCGGCTGTACAGGAAAAAACAAACATTATGGCCAAGTTACTGTGAGTATCTTACAGGCACATTGTCGGAAATATCGGCTGTACAGGAAAAAACAAACATTATGGCCAAGTTACTGTGAATATCTTACAGGCACATTGTCGGAAGTATCGGCTGAACAGGAAAAAACAAACATAATGGCCAAGTTACTGTGAGTATCTTACAGGCACATTGTCGGAAGTATCGGCTGTACAGGAAAAAACAAACAAAAAAAAAACTACGTGCTATTCAAGCCGGATTCCCAGTGGCCACACAATGCAGCTATTACAATGTTAAGGAGACTATATATTGGACGGACCATTTATGAAACAGGTGGGGGTAAAGTATCGGCAAAGGAATCTGGATCTAGATTCCCGCCATAGTTGATGGTTCGGCGGGTACGTCACAGAAGCCGTAGACGACTTTCTTTGTGACTTCGAATCTTGCTGCGCCATCGCGATTCTGTTTCTAGAATACTAATATATGATTTATAATTCTGTTTATAAAAGATTGGTTTTCAAGCGCTTTTCTGCTGCTGTGTGGTGTGACTGTCTTCAGCTGGATCTTTAGCTGAGGGCAGATTAACTTCCAATCGAGGAGAGCGGAATTGTTGGCAGAAGGCAGGCGCCTTTTCTCCCGCTGTATCAGAAGAGGACACAGCAAAGCCCTCAGCACCAACGACGACCCTTCTCACTCCCTGTGTTACACTGTTGTTGGGTTTTTACCAGTAGTTGATTCAGCCCCGATGCTTGAGTCCTGATAAGTGTAACTCAGATTCGTTTATCCACGCAATCTGTTCACTCAGCAACAAGGCAGGAGTCGTCGTATGAAGTTTTCCAACTTTATTCAGCGTACATCAACAACTGCATACAATCGCTCAATCACTTTTTTCACTTTTCCCTACTATTTTGTACTCTGAAACAGTGCGGCACTTATATAGTCTCTCTATACTCTAGAGAACGTTCGAACATTCCAGCGTAATGCAATTACAGCCAATCAGAATAAAATTAGTCATCAGAACTATGCACTGTCTTACGTCATATAACCTTATTTAGGTTAGAAGCATCTGGCAGCCACCACGTGATCTATCTACACGCTTCGATCGATAGTAAAAAAGCAACCCTAGAAAATTCTCCAATAATATCGATTAACGAAAATTATCAACATTATACAAAGCTTCTTCCAACTACAACGCAAAATCAAATCAAAGGTAAATACACTCTGATATTGCATGCTTTGCAAAACAAAACGATCGGATCAGATTCTATCGTGCGCGTCTCGAACGTAACACCCTGTCACACTTCAGCCTCTGCCTTCAGGTATGCGTCTGAGATGCATTAAATCTAGTACGAGTCCGCTATAAGTCAATTTTTTTAAAACCCATTGCAGTATCACTAGTCAATGCTTCCTTCGACAGACGCTGATGGTTTTTGCTGGGTCCAATGCAGGCTCACTTTCAGTACTTGGTGTATGTGTGTGTGTCTGTGTGTGAGGGGGCAGAGGGGTTGGGAGGTTGCGGGTTGGGAGTACGTGAACGTGAGTGTATGCTTGTGTGTGTGTGTAGGGGTATGGGTGTGTGCGTGTGTGTGTGTGTGTGTGTGTGTGTGTGTGTGCGTGTGGTATTTGTACGATTGTTTGTAAGATTCTCAGCATCGCGTATGAGTTGTGTTAAATGATGTTTATAAGTTGTTAGTGAAGTCGACATTTGTGTATTTTTAATATATGCTACTACTACTACTACTACTACTACTACTACTACTACTACTACTACTACTACTACTACTACTACTACTACTACTACTACTACTACTACTACTGCTGCTATCCTATTCTATCCCATAACTCGGAGGTCGTTGGTGCTTTACAGATGATAGTTTAACCAGCGTACTCCAAAAATAGATCATAATACTACTACTTCCAATAATAACGGTATGTGTAATGTGAGTTTTCCTAACTGTGTAGTCTGGCCGGATGGAGGTCTGAGACGAAGCACGCACCTCTATGGCCCAGAGACACAGATAGACCTATCGTCACGTGACAGACCTTCTTCTTCTTCTTCTTCTTCTTCTTCTTCTTCTTCTTCTTCTTCTTCTTCTTCTTCCTCCTCGTCCTCCTCACCCGGTACACATTGGTCGAAAGCTAACAGAAGCATGCTTTAGTAGTCGCCTCAATCGTCTTCTTCTTCTTCTTCTTCTTCTTCTTCTTCTTCTTCTTCTTCTTCTTCTTCTTCTTCTTCTTCTTCTTCTTCTTCTTCTTCTTCTTCTTCTTCTTCTATTGCTGCTGCTGATGGTGGTTCCTTTGCTGCTGCTGCTGTTTGTTCCTTTGCTGCTGCTGTGCTGCTGTGCTGCTGCCGTTGCTGAGGGCTGCAGATGACGATGATGATGTTAATGATGACGATGATGATGTTAATGATGATGATGATGATGATGACGACGACGACGACGACGACGATGATGATGATGATGATGATGATGATGATGATGATGATGATGATGATGATGATGATGATGATGGTAAAGGTGAATGGTCACCCGACGTAGATGTTTTGTGAAGCCGCGACAGCTCTTGGAAGACATCTTCTGGGCAGCCCTGACGGCTGACTGAAATATGCTGGGAGACACCTTCTGTCAATCGGCTAAACGATGTACTCAGTGTTTGAGATATATAGTGGCGACCCACCAACGGGAATTCCCGAAAATAGCGCTTATGCCTTAGCGACCCATCACGGACAGTTTGACTATCCGAGTAAAAAACAACAACAAAGTGTTCGTGAAATACAACTTTGGGCTCCTCTAGGCGACAAATTAGGTTACACTTTCTGTTATCTAGATCAGCTGTCTTTTTGGAACCGGTTTGCCAATATTTTGGAACCGTTTGTTGTCGTGCTCTGTGGGTTCGGGCAAATAGAATAGACCCAACGTTTCCCGGCGTGTCGTAAGAGGCGACTAACAGGGGTGTTGTTAGCACGGCATCACTGGGCGAAAGTCTTTTACACAGAAGTCACCGGCCAGGGCGGAGGAACCTCACGTTACTACAGGTTCAACGACCACGTGCTCAGGGCCAAGGCGAGCCACACTGTATTCGTGGATTTCGGCTGTGGCCAACAGCCTGGAGAGGATTGGGCACCGCCAGGTCTCTTTTTGCCCAAGACACAACACATGATGAGGCTATCCACTAATTCCATGCCGCATCAGTCGTCGCCCGGAACAAGGACCGCGCCTTCCGTTGGCCACCAGGACGGAGGTGAAAAGTACGCTACTGATGGACAAATTAGCAAGATCCGCACGAGAAACAACATCGTCATAGGAACCTGGAATGTCAGGACCCTAACTGCGGAGGGAAAATTAGAAGAACTGGCCCACGAGCTGGACCACTATCGATGGAACGTTCTAGGTATCAGCGAACTGCGCTGGAAAGGCCTAGGTGAAACAACGACTGACAAAGGCCACAAGCTCTATTTCAGTGGTAGAGATGACAGGCACGAACACGGCGTTGGATTCTTGGTCCACAAGAACATTCTAGCCACTGTCATGGGTTGCCGCCCAGTCTCCAGCAGACTCATTACCATCCGTCTGAGAGCAACCCCTTTCAACATTACCATCATCCAGGCCTATGCCCCAACATCAGACTATGAAGACAGCGAAGTGGAGGATTTTTATGAAAATCTACAGGCGGTCCTTGACCAAGTGCCGAAGAAGGACATAGTCATAGTGCAAGGCGACTGGAATGCCAAGGTTGGACAAGATGCGCACCACAACTGGGGAGACACATGTGGACCCCACTGCAACAACGAGACAAATGACAGGGGTCTGAGGCTATTGGAGTTTGCCAGATACAACAATCTGGTACTGGCAAACACGCTTGGTCTCCACAAAAAATCCAGACGATTGACATGGCACAGTCCCGGCGGGGAGCATCACAACCAGATTGACTACATCATGGTCAAGAAACGCTTCAGATCAAGCATCAACATTGGCAGGACCCGCACTTTTCCAGGAGCAGACATCGGAAGTGACCACGATCTCGTGATGATGTCTTTCCGGCTCCATTTGAAGAGAGTAAATACAGCAAAGTGCACTAGGCTGAAGTTCAACCTGGACAAACTGCAAGACCCGGAGGTGGCAGAAATATTTCAGGCCACAATTGGAGGGAAATTTGCACCACTGCTTATTTTGGGGGCTGGCGAAGTAGATGTCAACACCATGACCACTACCTTCAACTCAGCTGTAACAGATGCCGCCACTGAGATCCTTGGCAAGCACCGACCAAAGAAGAAGCCGTGGATCACACCTGAACTTTTGGATCTGTGCGATAAACGAAGAGAGTTAAAAAAGAAAAAGAACACCTCACAGGGAGCTGATGTCTACCGAAAAATCAACAATGACATCCGAAAAGGCATGCGCACAGCAAAGGAGAACTGGATAGAAGATCAATGCCAGGAAATAGAGAACAATCTGAACAAGAACAACAGCAAAAAGGCCTACCAGACTGTGAAGCGGCTGACAAGTGTTAAACAGCCCAAAGTCTCCACGATCCAAAGCAAGTCTGGCATATGCCTTACAGAAGAACAAGAAGTCTTGGACAGATGGAGAGAGTACTGCTCTGACCTTTACAACCATACACCAAATGGAGACCCATCAGTTCTAGCATGTCCCGAGAGCAGAGAAGAAGAAGAAATCCTCCCAATTCTCCGGGAAGAAGTTGAGGCAGCAGTGCAATCACTGAAGAAAGGGAAGTCAGCGGGAGTGGACAACATACCAGCGGAACTGCTACAAGCAGGAGGAGAAGCGATGACTGATGCTCTCACCATTATTTGTAACAAGATCTGGCAGAGTGGGGAATGGCCTACACCATGGACCCAGTCGCTTGTCATCACTCTTCCCAAAAAAGGTAACCTTCAGGAGTGTGAAAATTACCGCACCATCAGCATCATCAGCCATCCCAGCAAGGTCCTCCTGAAAATAATACTCAACAGGTTGAAACCCCAAGCTGAACAAATCATAGCTGAAGAACAAGCAGGATTCATGGCAGGGCGAAGTACCACTGAACAGATCTTCAACCTCAGAATAATCTGTGAGAAATACCTACAGCACCAACAACATCTATATCATGTGTTCATAGACTTCAAGAAGGCATTTGACCGAGTCTGGCATGCAGCTCTATGGGCAACAATGAAAGTGTACAACATCAGCCCTAAAATTATAGAAGTCATCAAAAGCCTGTATGACATGGCTACCAGTGCAGTCCTCCATAACAGCGTCATCGGGAACTGGTTCAGAACAACAATCGGTGTGCGTCAAGGATGCCTACTCTCTCCAACACTCTTCAACATCTTCCTAGAGCGCATCATGTCAGATGCTCTTGCAGATCACGAAGGCACAGTCAGCATAGGGGGCAGAGCAATCTCCAATCTTCGTTTTGCGGATGACATTGATGGATTGGCTGGAGAGGAACAAGAACTTGAACAGCTTGTACAGAGGCTTGACACCACCTCCAGAGCTCATGGAATGGAAATAAGTGCAGAGAAGACCAAAATGATGACCAACAACACCAATGGCATCAACACGGACATCAAAGTACAAGGCCAATCCCTCAACACAGTGCATAGCTTCAAATATTTGGGAGCTATTGTATCAAGACAATGGATCTCGACAGGAAGTCCTCTCCAGGATCGCACAAACAACTGCTGCCCTGACAAGGTTGAAGCCCATTTGGAAAGACAGAACCATCAGTCTACATTCCAAAGTAAGACTGCTGCGCTCTCTTGTCATCTCCATCTTCCTATATGCTTGCGAAGCATGGACCCTCACAGCAGATCTCCAACGAAGAATACAAAGCATGGAGATGAGGTGCTACAGAAGACTTCTGTGCATTTCCTATACCCAACACATCACCAACGACGAAGTCCGACAGATCATCACACAAGCCATTGGACAACACGATGACCTGCTCACAGTGGTGAAGAAACGGAAACTCCGATGGTATGGCCACGTCACCAGATCATCAGGCCTTGCAAAGACCATTCTGCAAGGCACAGTGCAAGGAGGTAGAAGAAGGGGGAGACCGAAAAAGAGGTGGGAGGACAACATTCGAGAATGGACTGGTTTGACACTGAGCGAAGCTCTGAGGACAGAGAAAGATGGAGTATGCTGGTTAAACGATCATCTGTGGTGCCCCTACGACCTTCGGGTTATGGGACAGGATAGGATAGGATAGGTTTGTTGACGCCGGATAGCGCTCCTCACATGGTTTCATACAAGTTGAGGATTCAAGCAGTGAAGTCTGTCACATTAGTTTGCAAATTCTGTCTGGAAGCTTGTTTGTAGGGAAAGGACGTCTTGTTTTCATGTACATGCATGACGTAAGTGGAAATGACGTGCTGGGTGTGTGTTGTGACGTATTGTCGGGGGAAACAATTGACGTGTGTGGCGAGACGGATGCCATTTTTGTTTTCAGTTGTTGGCCGTGTGGGTCGTTTGTAGAAAAAAGGAGTGACTCTTCCTGTGACCATAATCGGCACAAACAGAATCAAATAGTTATATTCACGCGCAACTTGTGTAAGTTTATTTTCATCTAATCAATATCGAATAGCTATGTCAGGGAGCTTGGAAAAGAATGGGAGTTTGTTAGTGGGGCATCGTGATTACGGAAATATTTATTTATTGGAAGAACATTTGATATAAGATTTTTGGGTGATTTTCTTGCTAGTTATGGAATAGTTGGTTGTTATGTTGTTTACTATTTCAATCGAATATATTGTGTCGTACCTTGTAAACCACTGATTTAATTTACGTTGGAGATTTATGAGAAGTAGACAATTGAACTGTTACAGGCGCATTCAGAATCCAGTGGGGGATTTAAAATCCAGTGTGGGGTCCAGTATCCGGTGTGGGACTCAGAATTCAGTGTGGGATCCAGTATCCAGTGTGGGACTCAGAATCGAGTGTGGGATCCAGGATCGAGTGTGGGATCCAATATCGTGTGGGATCCAATATCGTGTGGGATACAGCATCCAGTGTGGGATCCAGTATCCAGGGTCTATTATTCAATGGGAACAGATCGGAATGGAACATTAGCATCAACGTGTGTGATTGAGGTGAAACTGTTGTCGAGGATCTGGAGCCGACCTCACGTCCTAAAATAATAACTTTGACTTTATTTTGACGTTATATGGTGAGAGGGCGACAACAAGACATTCACGTAAAGGAGTTTTCTTTGGTATCATGAACGGTCAAGTACACTTTCTCATCACACTGAGGACAATTAAGTGCTCCATGGAAAGCGAGATATAGATGGAACAAGTTTTACATGTTTATTCGTTTGTGCATGTGGCATGGGTGCATGAAGAATGAGGTTTTGTTGTTTTGTCCTTTGGCAATGAATGAATGAATATAATAGCAAGAAATATCCAACCCAGGTGTTCTCTCGCGTGGTGTGACAAAGTCTATTAATTTTGTTTATACGGAAAGAGCGCAATCTTGTCGAGAAACCTTGTGTAGTATGTTTGACTCATTTTGGGGGTGTTTCCGTCACCCATCACCAGCCGCTTCATCCCGTAGACGTGTACGCTTTTTCCGTAATAAACGTTTTTATCGTTTTTATGTGCTGGAACTATTTCCTTACAACATATATTATTTGATTGTACTGTTTTAACAGCACTGTACAAAGAAAATGGAATTATTTTATGTGCACAAGATGATATTAGAGTCATCTTATATAGTTCGATGTTACAGGACATCGCGCGTATCATTGTCGGAACAGATTTATTTAAGTTACTATAATTAACAATTTCTATTTGTTTGATTGTTTCTTTGTTTGTTATGGTTGTCTAAAATCACATTGTTGTGGAAAGACGTTAAATTAAAATATTGAATTGAATTGAATTGAATTGAATTGAATTGAATTGAATTGAAACGTTTTTATCGCACACTACTAGCCCATCCCCTACCACTGTCAGAAGGTGTCTCCCAGCATGTTCCAGACAGCAGTCTGGGCTGCCCAGGAGATATCTTCTAATAGCCGTAACGGCTTCAGCAAACGTCTACAACAGGTGGAATTGGTCATAGCGGCGGTATCAACCGAACGTTTGCGCTGAAGGGTGACTGTTAGTAGTTTACACTGGTCCTGATTTGGCTCGGAAGAGTCCGCTGGACCTAAAGCAATAACCATGTAATGTTAGTAGTTTAGAGCGCCCGTGCACATGACCCAGTGGCATTGTAACAGCGTACGACATAGAGCAGTCCAGGGATTCACGTGCTTCATTAAGCCCTTGCTGCTTCCAGGCAGATGACAACAGGACTGGTGCTGCATGGCGATCATTGATCACAGCTCCCTCACACCGTTTCCTGGACATCGTGATTGCCACTGTGATCGACCTGTGGCGGACAGAGGTGGGAAGCACCGATTGATGTAGGCAGGCTCTCCTCCGACTGTGTAGTCCTTGCACCTAGCTCACTCATGACGTCACTTTAGTCCATACGCCCCTGTTGGCATTTAGGTCGCTTCACTTTGTAGTAATTACGTCACTGCAGGTATTGCGTCACTTTAGTAATGAGGTTACAACATTCGACTTTTTCTTTTTGAGTATAACGGCCCTCGCCTTGTGCGCAAACTGTTCACAGCGCTTAACTTTCCCATGCCCAAGATTTATTTAGTAGTAGTAGTAGTAGTAGTAGTAGTAGTAGTAGTAGTAGTAGTAGTAGTACCGTCTGCCATATCGCCAAAGGTGGGTGTAGACGTTAAACATCAATGTTCATTCAGTAGTAGTAGTTGTTGCTTTTGTAATAATAATAATAATAATAATAATAATAATAATAATAATAATAATAATAATATTATTATTATTATTATTATTATTATTATTATTATTATTATTATTATTATTATTATTATTATTATTATTATAAGCAACAACAAACATAACTTTAATTAAGTGCACAAGTATTTATTATATCGTATCGTTTATACTGCGCTGTAAACAATAGTACAGATGAATAGCTTTTTATTAGATCGGATGTAGATTTTCCAAAACATGCCCAAAAGGTACACTCTTTTCAAACAATAGCAACATATACTAAAGATCTAGATATACCACACATTAATAATTTATGTAAGGACGTAATATCACCAATACCTACATGGGCACTTGAAACAGCACATTATGATATACATTATTGTAATGAAAAAAAGAGTCAAAATCCCAGTCTTATTGCAGTTGAAGTTCGGAATCATTTATGTGAGAAATATTCAGGAAAATTAAAAGTTTACACTGACCGATCTGTTTTAGAAACAGGGGAAACAGGAGCTGCTTTTGTTATACCAGATTTGAAAATATCAGAATCGTTTTATATAGGAAAAGGTTATTCTATTTTTACTGCGGAATTAATTGCTATATTAATGGCTTTAAATGCAATTTCTAGTTTATGTCTGAATATATTTAGTATAGTTCTATGCGTAGATTCTGTATCTGTTTTAGAAGCTCTAAAATCTCATATTAACTGTGAACGAAAAGACATGATTATTTTTTAGATTAATAACGTTATTCATGGATTGATAATTAGTGGTACTGAAGTGACCTTTTGCTGGATTCCATCACATTGTGGATTTCTATATAATGATTGGGCTGATCATCTTGCAAATTAGGTGCATTAAATATTAATTCCCTATCAGTTAAATTAAATCTGTCTTCCAAAGAAATTCAAAACAATATTGAAATTGATATTGTAAAGAAACTTCAGTTATATACAAACTATAAAAATCTTCGTGGATTTCCCAGATCAGTTTCATCTACAGCGAACAGAATATTATTAAATTCAATTAAAACCAAATATTGTAAAAATGTAAAGTGCATTTGTGATGAATCTCTAACTCTAAAACATATATTATTTGATTGAAGTCAGATTCATCCTCTTTTGCCCATTGAAGTAAATACTATAACATCAGTTAAAAACATTAGCAAAAGAGATCCGTAGGATCTCATCTTTGATATGATGATGATAATCCTTATTGTCAGGGTGGCGACGTGGTGATCGTCCTTAACGCTGATGCAATAGGACGTTAAGCTTCGTTGTTCCTCCAAGTGTGGGATTGGCACATTCTTTAATCAAATCTATAGTCGCTCGTTTTATTTAACTGACATTGTTATTGTTATGTTAGAGAGTTAGTAATATTATCTGTGTGTATGTATGTATTCATGTGTGTCTGTTTAAATGCCTGAATCTGTATGTATGGTCTTTATCATCCTGATGAAAAAGACGTTAATAAAACAACCAACCTTATACTGCGCTTTTCCAGCTCAAAAAGCTGCTCAAGGCGGTGGCCGATACAGGATCTCACTCAAGCCCTTCCCCTCCCCCCTATCACCCCATCTCCTACTCCCTTCCCCCCCCCCCCCCCCCCCCCCCCCCGTCCGCGGGGACCTACTTGCATAGGGTTGACCTATATAAGGCGGCCTATTGTTAGTTGGTCGCCAGTTTCCTATGCCGAAGGTCGTGGTTTGGAATCCCGCCGGGGGCGAGCTTATGTGACTTATAGCTTAGGTAGGAGATTTTCAGACCACCGAGGTTGTCTTTTTCCGGTACTCTCGTTTCCTCCTTTGTTCAATAACTGGTATTGGAGGTAGTCAATCCAATATTAAACAAAACAAACAAACAATTATTTCCCTTCTGTCATAGCAACCTCTCTGCCTGTACA
>CM072517.1:71466236-71468736 GCA_036898135.1 Oncomelania hupensis
AAATTCTCTCTGCCTAGTCTGTCTCTCTCTCTCCCTTTCTCTCTCTCTCTCTCTCTCTCTCTCTCTCTCTCTCAATTATAATATAAATACAGATATTACAACTACTGAGAAATACAAGGAACTGCGAATACTACCACTTCAAAAAGAATTTGTATTTAATACCGCTATCCTTATGTTCATGAATCCAAAATCACACATGGAAAAACACCAGCATATCTTGAAATATTTTTTACTAAGCCAGTTGTGCATAGACTTTATAATTATAAACTACCCCTCCCTCGCATTGATTTATACAAAATTATCCTATCATTTAATGGAGCTCCTGTATGGAACTCTCTCCCTCTGGAGTGTAAACATTGCGACACAATATTTTCTTTCAAAAATAACCTATGTAATCATCTGCAAAATTAATTATAAAAGTGATATATTTTTATATGATAATACAGTTTTCATCTAATTATTTTGTAATATTTATTATGCATTTATTTATTCATTTATTATTATTATTATTATTATTATTATTATTATTATCATTATTATTATTATTATTATTATTATTATTATTATTATTATTATTATTATTATTATTATTATTATTATTATTATTATTATTATTATTATACATGTCTGTAAGGGCCTTGTTAAAGAGAACAATAATAATTAATGACAAAACTATTAAAAACGTACATCCAGAAGTACAAGCTGATGCGTCAAAAGTAAGGTATATTGCGATAAGAGGGCGTTGTCTGTCTGTCTGTCTGTCTGGTAGATCAAACTAAAAGTCACATTTGGCTTTTTCACCAAAAACATTATTATTATTATTATTATTATTATTATTATTATTATTATTATTATTATTATTATTATTATTATTATTATTATTATTATTATTATTATTGTGGCGGTCTTATGATAAGCCACGTTTTGCACTGGAACAATGGCGTGGTCTCATTTCCACTTCATCTCACCGCTCATTTCCTGACGACTTGTTTGGCCAAGCTGTACAACGATTATCTCCCTTCGGCTTACCTTCCTTGCCCGCCATTATTGGGGTGGCGCTGGTGGAACAGCCGCAACGATTACTTCCGGTGACGAATGAGCAGGTCAGGAAGTAGCGATCTGAGCTGGCATCGTTATGTCGTGTTTATGAATTTCATGCCGAACTAACTGTTCCATTTTCTTTTCCTTTGCTGGATAACTTTCTCTTTCGTTTTTTTGCTTGATAAGCCTTTTTTTTTCTACTTCTTTCATTTCGTTCGCTTTTCTATGGTCATGTTAAAATTTCCAGTGTTTAAATACAAATAAGAAAATTAATGAATATGTTTCTCTATATTTATTTTAGATTAGTAACGGCTCAGATCGGGTAGCTGAATTATTGCTGTGGAAATATTACGATACAATGTAAGGTCAAGGTTTTTGCATACCCTTTTAATATTAAGGCAGAGAGGATCAGTTTTATGAGGGTGGGCAAATATACATAACTTTTTTAAGTTGCAAGAGAGAGAGAGAGAGAGGCGTTGGTGGCGTCTCTTACTTCTTGGCCAGCTTTACGAGGACTGATCGGTCTCAATTGCATAATTTCATTCAGCTTTGGTTTCCTAGAGCCTTGAGGAAGAGGCAGATACCTAATACGGCTGGGTAGTGCGGGGTGATTATTGCACGATGATCCAGCGCAGCTGTGATCCTCTTTTACTGTATATTTAAATATCTTAAGGGAGTTAAACAAAAATAATTCAATACTTACTTTCAATTCTTTCTTTCCTCAAACATTTATTCATGAAATCGTTATTTCTACGTATCAATGTCGTTTATCCAAGTAACAACGAGGCAAGGGTTTGCTTAACTTACGAAAACGTGGTGGAATGTCTTAGCCAAAGGGTTGAAACGCGGGACAGTTACAAATGCTGCGATAAGGCTTCCCTCCTCCCTCCCCCCTCCCCCCTGAAAGCTTGGAAGTAAAATACCAGTTATGTCCATTATTCTACCGCCAGTCAGCCATTGCCGATATGTATTACACGTCATACTGCGCAGTTGTCTGAACCGTAAAGCGATGCACCTAAGGCTGCAAGTTCGCGTCTCGTGCGGCTTAAGTTAGGGTTAGATCCCGATAAAAAGGAAAAGGGAAAAAGACAGAGGAAGGAAGAAAGGAAAGGAATGAAAGAAAGAAAGAAAAAAAGAAAGAAAAGAAGAAACACAGACAGAAAAATAAGTCTGAAATAAAACTGACATGAAATAAAGAAGAAACAGAAAAAAAGAAATTATGAAAAGGAAGGAAGGAAGGAAGAAAGAAAGAAAGAAAGAAATGAGAAGACAAGTAATGTAAAGAAGCTTAGACAAGAATTATTGTGGAACGTGAGCAAAGACTGAACCAGAACGATAACCGAGATTGGACAATATCTGTACTCGACAACATTTAACTAAGAAGTTGTGTCCCTTGCACCGGAATTTGTGTTCTTGCTCATTCCCAGTCGACAATTTATAATAATAATAATAATAATAA
>CM072517.1:71471236-71486236 GCA_036898135.1 Oncomelania hupensis
ATCATCATTGTCATTATGAAATTTAATTTCTTCTTCTTCTTCTTCTTCTTCTTCTTCTTCTTCTTCTTCTTCTTCTTCTTCTCATTATTATTATTATTTTTGGACGTACGGGTCGAATGTTGTTCTTTGTGATTTACATGGCCGGAAATAATATTTCCAACGTAATCCTTATGGCTTATCTGTTGTTGTTTTTTAATTAATATAATCTTTGTAATTGGACCGATGCCACCCACACCAAGTAGATGGAAAAGAAGCAAACAGACGAGGGGGAGAAGTTACGGTGTCAGGAGACGAGAATCCAGTTCAATTGAATTCAGTTCCATTCAACAAATCTTTATCACCGTCTACAGCCATTTGTGTCGAATATGATAATATGATGAATATGATGATTCTGTCTTCTGACATTTCACTTGACCAACACATTTCCAACATATGCCGCTCTGCCTATTTCGAAATTCACCGCATTAGCTCCATCCGACAATATCTTACAACCGAAACAACCAACACTCTTGTCTGTGCATTTGTTCTATCTAAACTTGACTACTGCAACTCTCTCCTCTCTGGCTCCCCTCTCTACCTTCTTGAAAAACTTCAGAAAGTCCAAAACTCAGCCGCCCGCCTTGTTCTTAAAGCTAAAAAACGAGACCATGCCACCCCTCTACTCCGATCTCTTCATTGGCTCCCTGTTCGAGCTAGCATCTTGTACAAGCTCTCAACTATTGTTTTCAAATTCTTCACTGGTTCTGCCCCTTCATACTTTACTGACCTTCTCTCTGTCTACTCTCCTGCAAGACAACTCCGCTCTTCTTCTGATACAAGACTGCTTTCTATCCCCCGTGTTCACTCAAAGACCTATGGTGAACAATCTTTCTCTTTCTCTGCTGCAACTGCCTGGAACTCACTACCGATGCAACTCCGACATGCTCCATCACATTCTTCCTTCGAGCGCCAATTAAAGACCCACCTTTTTAACATGCAAACTCAATAATTTTCACTCCCCCTCCCTTCTATCCCCATATGTAATCTTTTACCAAGTCACGTCATCTGTTCATGGATGGTGGCGGCACCGGCTCGGTTCTTGGTATTCATATTATCTGTTGTTTTACATGGCCATGTTTTACTGTAATTATTTAACCATTTGATAAGTGTATACGTGTTATGTGTGTGTGTGTGTGTGTGTGTGTGATTGCACGTGTGTTGTCAAGCGCGGCGAGCTCGCTTTCCTTACCGTTTGCGAGGTACCGCGCGATACAAATGTACTGTATTATTATTATTATTATTATTATTAATGAAGTTTACTTGTAAGGCGCCCCAAATTCCATGTTACAAAGTCATACCCAATGCGCACAAATAGTTTCTCATTGCAAAAGACAAAAGCTTGGAATATAAACAACAATTCTTAACAAAAAAAAAAAACTAGTACTTTCATTTAACACATGCAATAAATAAATTAAGTTCAGAGAATTTATTTTTCTTACCTAATCCTCCTTAGACATTCATATTACACAAGCACGCCGTAAATAAATCTAAAAAAACAAAGATAAAACAAACTTCGTTATTACTAAATTAATTAAAATACCATATCAAGAATACAGTAACTATTGCACAACAAAGTGTTAACACAATGTGAGTTACTAAAATATCACAATCACAGCCAAGGGAAACAATTCAGTATAAACACAGACCGGGAGACAAGACGTGAAGAAGTGGTGGAGGTGGGATGGAATGCACGTTGGGTGGATGTGTGTGGGGGGAGGGGGATGGGAATGGGGGAGTGTGAGGGGTTTGGTGGTGTTGGGGGTGGAATCAATCCATGTAAAGAGCTATTGCGGCTGCAATGGCTGATTGATGACGGTCTGTTGACGGTAGCCAATCACTCCTCGGCACGTTGAACACCACACTCCTGTCAGCTACCGTGACAGGATACAATGGTGTTTCTGCTCTTCCGCCCACCCTGAAGGTGGTTGGCAACTCTGGCGTAGGTAAAGCGTGGGTACTCTGGGTGGGTAGAGGGTGGGTGGATACCCTGGGTAAGTAGAGAGCGGGGGGCTACTCTGGAGAGGGTGGGTGGGGAACTTGTCTATGTTCCTTCAGGGCTATATTCCCTCATGTTTATATTCCTCCAACGTGTCTTAATTTCTCTGTTTGGGACAATTAAGTATTCTGGAATCAATCTTGAATGTTACTCCAGGTCTACATTTTCCCAGGCCTTTGGGCCTCACATATATTTATGTTTTAATAAAGAAATATGTCGCCAATATTGGCACACGCAAACGCGTGCAACCTGGTGATTCAACAATGTTGTAGTAAGGATATTGGGAGACAGAGGATAGGGGAGAGAGAGGGGTTAGGAAGAGGGAGGATATATGTCTTGATAGAACACGGGACTGACCCCTGAGTGGTCATTGTGGGGGTAAGTGCAGAGTGGGTGTTCAAAAGACCAAAACAACCGTCGTAACCAAGGACCGCCATTATCAGACAGATCTGTCACATCACGATTTAAAGCCACATCGGTCCCTAGACTATGAGGCAGGCAAAATGCTGTAGGTTTTCTATTTTCTTTTCTTTTCTTTTTTTGCTTTCTGCTTCTTCTGAATGGCGGAAGTGAAATATGGTAAATGTCATCCATATATCTGAAGAGTGACGAAGTTAATGAGTGTGGTATGACCACTGGAGATATGAGTAGACCTGCCATCCTTCTATTTTCATTCCCAAGACATGAATCCCGTCTATACAGCGATTCCTGTTACAATAACAGAGCAAACTAAGGTTATATAACATGGCATGTTTAGAGAACCTTCGAACGAACCAAACTTGCATTTCCAGAGAAATAAACATGATCTTGTGTGTTTTATCTACGTTGGCATTCAGCTCTCTGTCCCGTTTTCGGTTATGGAATAGAGATGCACTTTGGCAAAAGTGTCGCTGTTCGTCGTAGGATTACTGAAATGGCATTCAGATATTTTGGTAGATTATCCTATGTCATTGACATTGACTCATTTGTGCGTATGGTTCTTGTCAGTTTACATGTGTGTTTGCCTCTGCCATGTCGTCAATGGTGGGCGTAGACGTTAAACTTCAATGTGTATTCATTCATTCATTCATTTAATCCTATCCTATCCTATCATATCCAATCCTATCCTATCCTATCCCGTAACTCGGAGGTCGTAGGATAACCACAGATGATCGTTTAACCAGCGTATTCCATCTTTCCCTGTCCTCAGCAACCCTGATTGTTTCGCTCAGTGTCAAACCAGTCCATTCTCGAATGTTGTCCTCCCACCTCTTTTTCGGTCTCCCTCTTCTTCTACCTCCTTGCATTGTGCCTTGCAGGATGGTATTTTGTTTAATATCTTCTGTTTAATCAGCGGATTATGGACAAATAGATTTCAGCTATGATCGATTTTACTGATGTGGTACGTGCTGATGTGGGACGTGCTGATGTGGCACTTGCTGATGTGGGACGTGCTGATGTGGTACGTGCTGATGTGGCACGTGCTGATGTGGTACGTGCTGATGTGGGACGTGTTGATGTGGGACGTGCTGATGTGGGACGTGTTGATGTGGTACGTGCTGATATGGTACGTGTTGATGTGGGACGTGCTGATGTGGTACGTGCTGATGTGGGACGTGCTGATATGGGACGTGCAGCGCGTAAGTCGAAAAGATATTAGTACCTAGTTTGATGACGACGTGTAGAAAATATCTTTAAGAAATTATTTATGAAAAAGCGAATTATCACCATTGAGGTGGATTGAACTAGGTTTGTGCTTATGTGTGTGTGTGTGTGTGTGTGTGTGTGTGTCTGAGAGTGTGTGTCTGTGTGTGGGGAGGGGGGAGGGTTTGGTTAATCTGAAGATGTATTATAAGTTATGCATATCTTGGAAGTATAGTACGCGGATTTGTCAACTTCAACTAGGTTATGATGATGATTTTGTTGGTATGAATATGGCCATAATATAGTGATGGTGGTATGATGACGGTGATGATGAGGAGGAGGAGGAGGAGGAAGAGGAGGAGAAGGAGGATAATGAGGACGATTACGACGTCGTCGACGACGACGACGACGACGACGATGATGATGATGATGATGATGATGATGATGATGATGATGATGATGATGATGATGACGACGACGATGACGACGTATGCGTTGTATTTAAGAGTAGGGATATCCACGAAATTAGAAGTCCATGCTCATTCAAATCCGGACAATAACCTATACAAAATATGAACTGGATGTGAAAGTTAGTTTTGCAAGAGGCCATTGCAGCCGGCTCTCTTTCAGTGTTTACGCCCAAAACCACACTACAGACAGTGGACCTTTTGCCTCAAGACGCTAAGGAGCAATTTAACGCTTGTTTGGAGGTTTAATGCGCCGCAGAAAGAAAATTGCTATTCTCCGATTGGTTGTTGCCCCGTCAGCACGCGCTATTTTTATTGCACGTGATCAACATCAGATTGGCCAATCACAAACATTTGAGCTTTTGTTCTCTAGGACCACGCAGGATGGCCAGAGAGAGAGAGAGAGAGAGAGAGAGAGAGAGAGAGAGAGAGAGGCCAGAGAGATAGAGAGAGAGAGAGAGAGAGAGAGAGAGAGAGAGAGAGAGAGAGAGAGAGAGAGAGAGAGAGAGTCAGTCTGCTGATCTGATTAATTTGGTGTATTGCGAAATAGCAACTGCAGGGTTCATTCGGGTCTTTGAAGCAAACGTCATAATTTACAACCGGCAGTTGCAAATTTCCTATTTCAAAGCTTTAGTGGCTGCATTCAGTTTAACTTCGTATTCGTATCTCAAGCCGTATAGTTCCCATTCTTCTATGAAATTCTTCTAGTTACCTGTCGCTCTGTATTTTGTAGATCATTACGATTCCTCTCTCTGCCTTCTGGTTTTCTATTTCCTAAGGTGATTGGCGGGATAATCAGGAAATAATTATCACGGTCGATCCCTGAAAGTTAATAACTACGGTTACGGCCGTTGTTGCTGTTGTTGGCCAGTGTTCCACGATTGGATTACACTGCGCTTACCATTGTCCTTGGTGGTGGTGCGGCAACGACCATAACCCATAACAGCAATTTAGTTAATCGTTTTTACATTGCGCCTTTCCAGTTCACCAGCTGCTCAAGGCGCTGGACGATACAGGATCCAACTCAAGCCGCCCGAGGCGCCCACTGTCTGCCTTAGGCCCAGACGACTGAGCACGATCCTGGGCGACTGAGCATGATCCTGGGCGACTGAGCATGATCCTTAGCGACTGAACACGATCCTGGGCGACTGAGCATGATCCTGGGCGACTGAGCACGATCCTGGGCGACTGAGCACGATCCTGGGCGACCAGGGATGTTTTGGCCTGGCAGCGCTGTGGACAGTGAGTGGTTTCCTTCCTAGGTCGAAGGTCGCGGGTTCTTATTCCTTATGGGACCAACTGAGGTGACTTAGGTACCAGACTTTTCAGGATACCGAGGGTTTACTCCGAGGACTCCGGTTTCTTCCCTCTGTTCAATAATGAGATTGGATGCCGTCAATATAAGAAAACCAAACAAATTGATTTCTGTTCCGACTTCTGTTTTAGCGATCTCGTCACAGTTTTTCTTCTTCAATGTTATCATTTCTTTTGTTTCTTCCTTTCACCCTTTCTATTGTTTTAGTTTTACTTCTTCTTCTTCTTCTTCTTCTTCTTCTTCTTCTTCTTCTTCTTCTTCTTCTTCTTCTTCTTCTTCTTCTTCTTCTTCTTCTCCTTTTCCTTCTCTTCTTGTTCTTGTTCTTGTTCTTCTTGTTCTTCTTCTTCTTTTTTTTTTCTTCTTCTTCTTCTTGTTCTTCTTCTTGTTCTTGTGGTTTTTTCTTCTTCTTCTTTCTTTTCTTCTTCCTCTTGTTCTTGTGTTCTTCTTCTTGTTCTTTTTCTTCTTGTTCTTATTGTTCTTGTTCTTGTTCTTGTTCTTGTTCTTGTTCTTGTTCTTCTTGTTCTTCTTCTTCTTCTTCTTCTTCTTCTTCTTCTTCTTCTTCTTTGTCATGAATTGGCTAGTTTTAACTCTGCTTGTTGACCATTTAGCCATGTGTAGTCTTTGTAACAGTAGAGAAGTTAGACTATTACACAGCAGCAATTAAATTACACAGCAGACCACACACCGCGAGCCCGACCCACATCGCAGTGACTCAGCACTTGAGCTTTGAATCGGACCGTTTTAACCAATCAGAGCAGGCTCAGTGGGTAGAGCAGTTTGACTGTGTCAGATCTTAGCACAGTTTGAATCAGTCGTGTGTGAGACGAGGTAGAGTCAACATCTCCACAGCTAGAGAAATCTCTACACTCATAGACCAGGAAGCAGAACGTTAGAATCTTAGAATTCTCTCAAGTCATCACGGGCCTGAACTTGTCAAACAGGTAGATGAACACCCTTCTGTTTCATCGTGATATATTTATATTATTGTTGAAATTATGTTTGTGGAATTTGCTATGCATAAATGTGAATTGTTAATCCGAATTTGCGGGACCACGTGGAAGAGCCTACCACGAGGTGAAACACGACCGGTTGCGCCGCCATGTTGTATCCCGTACGGAACCACTGTTGTTTAACTTATATGTATGTTTGCAGACCAGTGGCTGTACCACTGAATGTTTATATTATTATTAATTCGGTATGTGTATAGTTAGACACGATTTATATTTATGTATGTATAGGAATTTAGAGTGAGATTACAGCGGACCCCGGAAGTAGCAGAATGTTCGTCGCTTATGTATAGAGATGTGGAGCTATCACTGAGGGCTACTTGGCTTTCAGTGAGACGCTCTGCACAAACCGATTATTCAGGGTTGTGCAGAATTTCGTCTCTTATATTACAGACGAGCAGGCGAGCTATCCCGAGCTATCCCGAGCTATCCCCACTCCACAGAAACGACCAGTTGGTTGAGGAGACTCTACCGCACAAGACGGAAAGAGCTGCCTTGAAAGACACCCTGTCAGACCCCACAGCGTGGCAAGGGAACCCAACTACACAACTACAAAGGTGTACCAGAAGCTACCTCACAGAAGGACTTCGACCGCACCATAAGAAAGTTAAGTGTACCCCCAGAAGTGCACTTAAACTGATCATAGCAGGACCACAGTAGTCCAACTCTTCAGAAACTGTAACACGGACCACAGTAATCCAAATCTACATGAGATATACTAGCAAAGTGCCCGAGGAAGATATAACAGCTGCCTAGACTATCAGCGATCGAACTATTAGCAGTGACTGAGACTTTTTAAGTTAGATTAGTGCTTAGAGAATCTTGTATAGAGTAGAAGAAATAAATGTGTGATTTTAACTGTTATCAAGTGGCTGGACTACATATGATTCATAGCCGTGTGAAAGCTAGTGTGACAGTATTCTTTTACCATTTTTCTATCTATTTCTGTACCCCAACCTTAACACAGAACGAGCTAAACAAATAAATTTATTAAAGTAATTCATAGGGTGACTTACTAGCAGTTCCCACCAAATAAACGTGAGGGTCCATAATTCCATTGTGCAGAGCCCATAAACCCCACGTGACACTTTAATTGGCGAGCCTGCCAGGATCTGTGGATAATAGGAATTGGGTATAACCGGATCTAAGTACAATAAAATTAGATAACAGTAGGAGTAGTAGAATAACTTAGAATAGTGGTAACAAGGACTGATCAGTTGGGTGCACTATTCTTTAGTTAAAAACTTTTTTGCTTCAAATATTTTTGTGCCTGTATGTTGCATTGTTCTTTTGCAGGTTTTGCTTAAGTAACTGTTGTATGCCATTTGACTCTTGTTTTATTCTATTATTGATTACGAATGTATGGTCTTTGCATTGTTTTTATTGAATTGCAATATTGCTAGTGTTTTGGTATTCCACGTGATTCAGAGGTTGTTCATAGACACGTTTGGCAATGTCGGACCCAGTGGCCTTGAGATTGCGCTTCAAGGAACTAGGAGAAGCTTTACACTTAGCAGGGGCAGACCTAATTGCGTATATCAATGCAGAGGTAGAGAAACAGGAAGCTAAGGCAGAGAGAGCAGCAGAGAGAGAGGCGAAGAAACTCGAAGCAGAACAGAGAAAAGCAGAACTAGAAGCAGAGCAGAAGAAATTAGAGGCAGAGAGAGAAACGAGGAAATTAGAATTAGAAGCAGAGCAGAAGAAATTAGAAGCAGAGCAGAAGAAATTAGAAGCAGAGCAGAAGAAATTAGAATTAGAAGGAGAACAGAAGAAGGCAGCATTAGCAGCAGAGAGAGAAGCAGAAGTTAGGAAATGGGAGTATGAGCGGGCAGAAAAAGAAAAAGAGAGGGAAGAAAAGGAAAAAGACAGACAGCATGAGTTAGAGCTAAGAAGATTGGGATCAGGAGCTTCAAGTTCTTCCTCAACCCCTCCCCACTCAGATCAGCTAGAGGTAGCATCCAACCCTGTACAAGGAATGTCATTTCCACTGGGAACATTCAATGAGAGAGAAGAAGGTCTAGATCTCTATCTGACTAGGTTTGAGCGTCTAGCAACAGAGTATAAACTAGATCCCACTCATTGGTCTTTCAAGCTTAGTCAAGGACTTAGAGGAAAGGCTTATGACATCTACAGTAAGCTACCGACTGACAGAGTGACTGACTATCACAAAGTAAAAGAGGCACTCCTAACGGGATTCGAACTGACAGGAGAATGCTACCGGCAAAAGTTCCGCACCAATCGGAGAGTGAAAGGAGAGAGCTATGCGCAGTTCGCGGATCGGTTGTCCACAATGCTGGATAAGTGGATTAGCCAGTCAGCCACGGCTAAGACGTATGATGGACTGACAGAACTGTTAGTATGGAACAGCTACGGGAAACCATGACCCCCGAGCTGAGAACATTCTCAGTAGAGCAGGGCGCGGAAAGACTGGAAGATCTGGTCAAGGTCGCAGATAGGTACGTGGCCGCCCACGGAGAAGCCAAGAGCTTCAGGCGAGACCTAAAGCCTAACGGGAAAGAGGCACAGAAACGAAGCCTTAACCGAGAAGAGCGCACCGCGAATAAGCCGAATAACCCCAGACCTGGGCAAAATAAAGGACCCAACACGGAATTCGGGAAAAGAGGTCCTGCAGAACAGAGACGGTATTGTTCGTTCTGCAACAGAAACAATCACTCCACCGCAGAATGTTTCAAGTTGGCCGCACAACGTAGGGAAGAGCGCGAAAGCCGGCCAGCGCACAGAGTTCTAACTCAAAGCAGCGGTAACAAGCCACACACGATCGGAGATCACCCATCGGTGACAGACACGGTCAAGGTCAACGGAAAAGAAGCGAACTGTCTGTATGACACAGGTCTATCATATACGACGCGATAGTTAGCGAATCTCTTGTATCGCGCGCGGACTTGACAGACAAGACAGTCGACTTACAAGGAGCAGACTTGACGAAACCGACGACTACTTGCCCAATAGCATGGATCGAAGTAGAGAGTAGGTACGTCACAGGACGAATCCAAGCAGCTGTTTTACAGAAACCCCTGTATGATCTAGTGCTAGGTTGTAGGTATGTGTTCTTAGGCACGCCCCCTAAAACTGTAGAGATAGCTGCAGTGCAAACCAGGGCCCAAGCTAAAACCCAACCACCCCAGCCCGAGTTCGCTCCGAATCCAGGACTCGAAGAGATCAAAACAGCACAGAAAGAAGACACCTCGATAGCGAAGTGCTTCCAGAAGCTACCCAAGGCGCACACACCCCCGCACAAGGGAGACTTCTACATGGAAGAGGGAGTTCTACATCGACAAGGAGATGGAGATCACACCCAACTAGTACTACCAGCCACCCTTCGAGCCCAAGTACTAGAACTAGGCCACAGCATGCCACTCAGCGGACACATGGGAATTGGAGCCACAGTGCAGAGAATCAGCGCACACTACTATTGGCCAGGAATCACGGAGGATGTCAAGCGCTACGTGAAATCTTGCCACCAATGTCAACGATATTCCCCGCGACATCACACCGTACCAGTTACCTTAGGACCATCGGTAGTAGTCGGCGTGCCATTCCAGCAAGTCTCAGTAGACATAGTAGGACCACTGCCCATGACCAAGAAGCGGAACAGATTTCTACTCACACTCGTCGACGCATGTACGATGTGGTGCGAAGCAGTCCCGTTGCCAGCGATCGACACCAAGAAGATTGCAGATGCACTCATCGCCATCTTTACCAGAGTCGGATTCCCGGACAGCATTAGAACGGACAACGGATCTCAGTTCACCGGCCGCCTGATGCAAGACGTGTTCGAGTTGATACAAGTTCATCACATTCGCACACCACCATACCACCCAGCCAGCAACGGACAAGTAGAAAGACTGAATGGAACCCTTCTCACCATACTCAGGAAAGTCGCCGACGACAATCCAGAAGCGTGGGACACCTACGTGAATGCGGCACTGTTCGCATACAGAGAAACGCCCCATGCAGCCACAGGCTACACCCCGTCAACATTGCTATTCGGCAGACCTCTAGCAGGACCGCTAGAAGCCCTACGCAGAAGTTGGACGGAAGCCAAGATAGACGACACACCAAGAGGTGCCACCAAGTACGTCGCAGACCTGCAGGAAACCCTCAAAGCAACGTGGAAGAAAGCTGGTGAAGCACTGAAGAAGGCAAGAGCCCGTCAGGCGAAGTACTACAACCGCCACGCGAAGGACAGAGAACTGCAAGTCGGCGATCAAGTGCTACTCTTACTTCCAAGTGGAACCAACAAGCTGGACATCGCTTGGAGAGGACCGTACCGGGTGACTGCCAAGAAATCCAAGACAGTCTACCAAGTAGAGGTGAACGGGAGAGCCCGATACCACCACATCAATCTCCTCAAGAAATACACGGACCGACCAGCGACTCCCAGCACTCACAACTTGTTAGCCATCGCCATCGCGGAAGAAGGAGAAAGCATGGAGACCAATGCAGTAGAGTATCCCCTGCACTCCAAAGAAACCTACAAAGACGTGATACTCAACGGAGACCTAGCCGCTAAACAGCAACAGCAAGTACGACAGGTCATTCGCCAACATCAGACTGTGCTCACAGACCGACCAGGGAGGACAGACCTCGTCGAAGTAACCTTAACGGTGACCGACCCAACACCCGTCCGCCAGAAGCTCTACCCGATGCCACTGTCTCAGCAGCGAGCCATCAAGGAAGAGATAGACACCTTACTGGCAGCCGGAATCATCTCAGAGTCTACTTCACCCTACAGCGCAGGCACGGTATTGTTGCGAAAACCCAACGGAGAGCATCGACTGTGCATCGACTTCAGACTCCTGAATGCGGTAACGCAGTTCCAGCCAGAGCCACTCCCGGCCAGACCGACCTATTTGCCAAGCTACAGCGAGCGAAGTACTTCTCACGCATCGACCTCAGCAAAGGATACTACCAGATACCAGTACAACCACAAGTCCGAAAGTACCTAGCGTTTAGCACTATGGAAGGACACTTCGAGTTCAACGTACTTCCATTCGGACTCCACAACGCACCCAGCATCTTCAGCGCCATGATGCGGAAACTCCTGGCACCCCTGAGCAGCGAGCACCTACATTCGTTTATGGACGACATCCTCATCGCCACACCTACGTGGGAGGAACATGTCACGCTCCTACAACAACTACTCGCCCGCCTCAGAGACACGGGATTGACGGCAAGACCCACCAAATGTCAGATTGGATTCACAGAACTAGAATTTCTGGGACACACCATCAGTCAAGGAAGCCTGCGACCGGTAGAAAAGACAGTGAAACGCCTACTCGACGCTCCTAGGCCCAAGACCAAGAAGGAAGTGCAGTCGTTTCTAGGACTATGCGGCTCTACCAGAAGTTCATCCCCAACTACAACAGCATCGCCGTACCACTGACAAATGGAACCCGGAAAATCGCCCCGGACAAAGTCGTATGGACAGCCGAATGCGAGACAGCATTCCAAACACTCAAGGACAGAATGACATCGGCGCCAGTACTCCACCTACCCGATTTGACTCAGCCATTCGTTCTTCGCACTGACGCAAGCGACTTAGGCCTCGGAGCAGTACTGCTACAGCGCGACCCCAAGAATGCAGAGACGCTATTCCCGGTCGCCTACGCCAGCAGAAAATTGAGACCCGCCGAGACCCACTACGCCACGTCGGAGAAGGAATGCCTTGGACTAGTCTGGGCCATACAGAAATTCCAACTCTACCTGTATGGGACCCACTTCACAGTTCAGGTGGACCACCAACCACTATCGTTCCTGGCAGCCTCCAAGTCTTTGAACTCTCGCCTGATGCGATGGGCACTCACCCTTCAGGCATACTCATTCCACATCGAGTACATCCCCGGCAAAGAGAACCACGGAGCCGACTACCTCAGTCGCCATCTCGTGGAGGACACAGCAGCTGTCGCCCACCCAACACAACTAAGGGCCACAGCACCAGAATTCGTCCCCGCCCAATAAAAACCCTGTCACTAGTGGCCATAGCTACCTGGCACAGCATTGCAGCTCAGGTAGAGCAACTTAATTAGTTGGTAAATAGGACCCTAGGATAGTGCAGTGTTAAACTAGGCTCTGTAGTAGAAAAAGGTCGAATCCAGTAGTCATCGCATTTTTTCAGTTGAGGTAGCCTGTCATGAATTGGCTAGTTTTAACTCTGCTTGTTGACCATTTAGCCATGTGTAGTCTTTGTAACAGTAGAGAAGTTAGACTATTACACAGCAGCAATTAAATTACACAGCAGACCACACACCGCGAGCCCGACCCACATCGCAGTGACTCAGCACTTGAGCTTTGAATCGGACCGTTTTAACCAATCAGAGCAGGCTCAGTGGGTAGAGCAGTTTGACTGTGTCAGATCTTAGCACAGTTTGAATCAGTCGTGTGTGAGACGAGGTAGAGTCAACATCTCCACAGCTAGAGAAATCTCTACACTCATAGACCAGGAAGCAGGACGTTAGAATCTTAGAATTCTCTCAAGTCATCACGGGCCTGAACTTGTCAAACAGGTAGATGAACACCCTTCTGTTTCATCGTGATATATTTATATTATTGTTGAAATTATGTTTGTGGAATTTGCTATGCATAAATGTGAATTGTTAATCCGAATTTGCGGGACCACGTGGAAGAGCCTACCACGAGGTGAAACACGACCGGTTGCGCCGCCATGTTGTATCCCGTACGGAACCACTGTTGTTTAACTTATATGTATGTTTGCAGACCAGTGGCTGTACCACTGAATGTTTATATTATTATTAATTCGGTATGTGTATAGTTAGACACGATTTATATTTATGTATGTATAGGAATTTAGAGTGAGATTACAGCGGACCCCGGAAGTAGAGAATGTTCGTCGCTTATGTATAGAGATGTGGAGCTATCACTGAGGGCTACTTGGCTTTCAGTGAGACGCTCTGCACAAACCGATTATTCAGGGTTGTGCAGAATTTCGTCTCTTATATTACAGACGAGCAGGCGAGCTATCCCGAGCTATCCCGAGCTATCCCCACTCCACAGAAACGACCAGTTGGTTGAGGAGACTCTACCGCACAAGACGGAAAGAGCTGCCTTGAAAGACACCCTGTCAGACCCCACAGCGTGGCAAGGGAACCCAACTACACAACTACAAAGGTGTACCAGAAGCTACCTCACAGAAGGACTTCGACCGCACCATAAGAAAGTTAAGTGTACCCCCAGAAGTGCACTTAAACTGATCATAGCAGGACCACAGTAGTCCAACTCTTCAGAAACTGTAACACGGACCACAGTAGTCCAAATCTACATGAGATATACTAGCAAAGTGCCCGAGGAAGATATAACAGCTGCCTAGACTATCAGCGATCGAACTATTAGCAGTGACTGAGACTTTTTAAGTTAGATTAGTGCTTAGAGAATCTTGTATAGAGTAGAAGAAATAAATGTGTGATTTTAACTGTTATCAAGTGGCTGGACTACATATGATTCATAGCCGTGTGAAAGCTAGTGTGACAGTATTCTTTTACCATTTTTCTATCTATTTCTGTACCCCAACCTTAACACAGAACGAGCTAAACAAATAAATTTATTAAAGTAATTCATAGGGTGACTTACTAGCAGTTCCCACCGAATAAACGTGAGGGTCCATAATTCCATTGTGCAGAGCCCATAAACCCCACGTGACATTCTTCTTCTTCTTCTTCTTCTTCTTCTTCTTCTTCTTCTTCTTCTTCTTCTTTCTTTTCTTCTTCCTCTTGTTCTTGTGTTCTTCTTCTTGTTCTTTTTCTTCTTGTTCTTCTTGTTCTTGTTCTTGTTCTTGTTCTCTTCTTCTTCTTCTTCTTCTTCTTCTTCTTCTTCTTCTTCTTCTTCTCTTCTTCTTGTCCTACTCTCCTTCTTCTTGTTCTTTTTCTTCTTGTTCTTCTTGTTCTTGTTCTTGTTCTTGTTCTTCTTCTTCTTCTTCGTCTTCTTCTTCTTCTTCTTCTTCTTCTTCTTCTTCTTTTCCTTCTTTTCCTTCTTCTTGTTCTTCTTGTTCTTGTTCTTCTTCTTCTTCTTGTTCTTCTTGTTCTTCTTCTTCTTCTTCTTCTTCTTCTTCTTCTTGTTCTTCTTGTTCTTCTTGTTCTTGTTCTTGTTCTTCTTCTTCTTCTTCTTCTTCTTCTTCTTCTTCTTCTTCTTCTTCTTCTTCTTCTTCTTCTTCTTCTTTTTCTTCTTATTCTTCTCCTTCAAGATTCAACTGTAGAGCTAGAACCAGCGCCATTCTCTGCGTGTATTTTACAATAAATGGTGGTGCGGTTTAAGAAAAAAACAAACACTTCCAGTAGTTTCTAGCTGTGGATACTGCAACAGAACCTTCGCCCACGTACGCCGTCCACGGCCAAAAGTCGAAGGCAGGAGTCCAAATAAATCAATCCGGAAACAAAATCGCCGCCATTTTTACTGACAGAGCGCATGCGTCACGTACACCATCCAGGCCCATTACTCTGCAAACGCTTCCTGTCTTAAAGGGCGTCTGCTCTATAATATCGTAGCCGAGGAAGAGCGTTTGTCTGACAGCACCGGGTT
>CM072517.1:71491236-71493736 GCA_036898135.1 Oncomelania hupensis
TGGTAAGCCTACTCTATCCATCCAGCCTCCTATCCATCGATAAATCCATCCATCAGTCCCGCAGCCGGTAGGGTCGTTGGTGAGATATGAGAATACTGACGCAGAACGTTTTCGCATCTTCGGTCTGTCTGCAGCTGTTGTCAGGAGGCGCGGCATGTGTCTGTGTCTGAGCTTGCTAGCATTAACAAAGAGAAAGGTGAATCTTTAGAGACAGGTATCCACTCCCCCCTCTCCCCCCCTCCCCCCCAAAAAAAACCAAAAACAAAACGTTCGTGATGTTAGCCAATACCTTCTTTAAACAAATTAAAATGCCCACTGGTGTTTAATTAATATTTTACAAAATGTATTCACTGCTAGCCATGGACAGAGCGACCTTTGGCCTTGACCCCTCGACTTCAACCTCTGCATACGGTTTTCGCGGTGGCTCATGGGTGTGGTTCTGTCTGTCGTGCTTGCATGCAGTATGTTGGCTCGTGTGCGAACTGTGTGTGTGTGTGTGTGTGTGTGTGTGCGTGCGTGTGTGTGCGAAAGCCTTTGGGTTCTGGCCTATTATAGATGTGCGTTTTAAGGTAAGGCTCGTATAATTTTTAGAAAAGTTGTATAGTAACATAGTCACTTGAACTGTATTTCTGTAGCCCACTGCCTTTCTTAGCTTGCTACATGTGTGTGTGTGTGTGTGTGTGTGTGTAGGTTTGTGTGTGTGTGCGTGGTTGTTATCTCGATTCTGAGACATATTCCTGGTGTTTTATCTTGGCAATAAAATTATTTGACTTGACTTGACTTGACTTGAGAGAGGAGACCGAAAGTAGAGGGGAGGAGGTGACACATAGAACCAAGGGACGTGACAAATAGAACCAAGGGAGGTGACACATAGAACCAAGGGACGTGACACATAGAACCAAGGGGGGTGACACATAGAACCAAGGGACGTGACATATAGAACCAAGGAAGGTGACACATAGAACCAAGGGACGCGTTTTAGCAATGCAACAGGAAACAAACATATGACTGGAACTTTTAATTAAGCGGTAAGATTAACTTTAACAGCAGGATTTTTCACAATGTCGGCTTGAGTTAGATTGTGTATAGGCCTGCACCTTGAGCAGTTCTTTAGCTGGAAAAGCGCTGTACAAGAAAGATTGGATAATGAAATATAAATACACAGCAACGAAACTTTACTTCAGATTAAAATGGAAGCTATTTTTGTCAAAGCTATAGGGACCGTTTTATGAAGCACGAAACCAACCTATTGTCACCCCTTGGGGTCATGAGCAATCTTGCCACTGTAGATCGTTCTAACCTATAAAGGGAAAAGGAAAGCCCCAGTTGAAAACCTGTCTTTCCTTTATAGGCATGACCGATTCACTGCGGCAACAGTACCCCCGTTGGAGTGCCGGGGGTTTCAGTATAAATAGTATCCCCACTTTCTGGAAATTTAGTGCTTTAAATTCCCACTGTCGCTGTCTTCCTCATTTGCTCTTTCCCATTCCTGCTCTGTCCTATCACTCTGCTATACTATCTTCTTCTTCGCTTGATCAATGACCTACCTTTTTTCTTGAAAACTCTTCCTGGACAAGACTCCTTGTTTGTGTATGAGGTCTGTTGGATCAGCTTGGGAATATTGGACGCTTTCTGCCGGGTGGTCACTAGGGCTTCCTATGATGTTAATATTTAGCAATATAGGCATTTTATATGTATGTGTTTTGTTGATAATTTATAATGATGTTTGTATTCTATTTTGTTTTTGTAACCGGGGGTTCGATTAGTTGGGGTAAAGCCTCAGCGTCCCCTGCGTGGGATGTCTTCATTGTAAAGGTGACTGGCCGGTGGAGGGCATTCAGTTTTCCCACTAGGGTTGTTTCAGCAGATCTTTTATGCGGATCGGGGGTTGTCCGGTCCTGATTTGGTTCGGAAGAGTCCGCTGGACCTAAAGCAACAATCAATCAATCCAACCTATTGTCAAGCAACACAGTTCCAAGTTCGGGTAATGGCCTTTCTTAATTGGAAGATTCGTCAAAGGTTCACGGAGGTTAACTCATCTTTTTTAGAACTTATGTTCCTGAATCTTATTTCCCCCCAAATGTTGAAGAACCTAGGTTCGAGATGTGAGAACCTCGAATGAAGACAGGATATAAAAAGAAGAACAATAGGAACATTACCATGAACCAGAGAGCGCCTCTGGCCGTTTGAGGAAGATCCTGTATCGTCCAGCGCATTGAACGGGGAAACGTGCTCAATCAAAAAACAACGAACCAGTAAATAAAATAAAACTTATAGGTAAAAGCGTCTCGTTCACCATCTGTGTAATACATCTCTTGGTAATACAACTCTATGTAATACATCTCTTGGTAATACAACTCTATGTAATACATCTCTTGGTAATACATCTCTATGTAATACATCTCCATCTCTATGTAAGACACCCCTGGCACCCGTCGTAAGTCATGGCTGTTTATTTCACTCCTGCTCCAAGCACGGTCTTCACCCCAACTCCACCCCT
>CM072517.1:71498736-71506236 GCA_036898135.1 Oncomelania hupensis
TGAAACCCGTCCTATTAAGAAAAAGAAGAACCACCGAGCAGATTAGTTTACGTGTCACTGAGGCAACACAAACAAAACGTGAAACACCGCACAACACGTCATCAGAACCTGGACTCCTGGGCAGAAACGTTACATCGATTTAACTTCTACTTGCTGTGATGAATACAAATAGGAGGCACTGTGGTCTAATGGTAGTGCTTCGGCTTGCGGATCTGAAGGTCCCGGGTTCGAGCCCTGGCCGGGCCATTGTGTTGTGTCCCTGGGAAAGACACTTTACTCCTGTTTTCCTACTCCTTCGGATGAGAGTATAAACCAAGGTCTAGTCTGTGTCGCATACATTTCATCATAACGGACTTTAAAGATACTGACGCTCATGGCCTAGACGGGTGAGTGCCGGTGACAAGAACACACCCAGCATGCACCTAGGTCCTTCTCCCCCATCCCTGGCTGCCCAGGATTGTGCTCATAAGTCAGGGCGTCAGACCATGCGCCCAAAGGCTGCGGGTGGGCGTCTCTGGCGGCTTGAGTTAGATCCTGTATTGGCCAGCGCCTTGAGCAGCTCTTGAGCTGGAAAAGCGCTATATAAGAACGATTAAATAAAAAAATAAGTAAAATACAAATTGATTCACGGTTCAGTAAATTCAGAAAAATCACCTGCCGCCGCCAAGACTCAAACCCAGGATGATTTGCTGAGTAGTGCTACCGCTGCACTAAAATATGTTGTAGCTGTTGCTGCTGTTGCTGTTGTAGCTGTTGCTGCTGCAGAAATGTGGAGTCTGCTCACGTGCCGTGACCCTGCCGCTGTATTTGTGTGTGGGCTGTTTGCATCTTCTTTGTCATGCAGGAAGACATGCAGTAATAACTTTACCCTACCGCACGCCCAGAGAGAGAGAGAGAGAGAGAGAGAGAGAGAAAGAGAGAGAGAGAGAAAGAGAGGGAGAGAGAGAATTCTGCTGCTGTTAGTACTACTACTACTGAAAATGATGATGATGATGATGATGATGATGATGATGATGATGACGATGATATTGATGATGATGGAAGGTATATAAAGAAAGAAAGAGAGAGACTCAGACACTGTATAGTTATTGATAAAAACTGAGACTCAGACACTGTATAGTTATTGATAAAGACTGAGACTCAGATACTGTATAGTTATTGATAAAGACTGAGACTCAGACACTGTACATGCATAGTTATCAATAAAGACTGAGACTCAGACACTGTATAGTTATTGATAAAGATTGAGATTCAGACATTGTATAGTTATTGATAAAGATTGAGACTCAGACAATGTATAGTTATTGATAAAGATTGAGACTCGGACACTGTATAGTTATTGATAAAGATTGAGACTCAGACGCTGTATAGTTATTGATAAAGACTGAGACTCAGACACTGTATAGTTATTGATAAAGACTGAGACTCAGACACTGAACAGTTATTGATAAAGACTGAGACTCAGACACTGTATAGTTATTGATAAAGATTGAGACTCAGACACTGTATAGTTATTGATAAAGATTGAGACTCAGACACTGTATAGTTGTTGATAAAGATTGAGACTCAGACACTGTATAGTTATTGATAAAGATTGAGACTCAGACACTGTATAGTTATTGATAAAGACTGAGACTCAGACAATGTATAGTTATTGATAAAGATTGAGACCCAGACACTGTATAGTTATTGATAAAGATTGAGACTCAGACACTGTATAGTTATTGATAAAGATTGAGACTCAGACGCTGTATAGTTATTGATAAAGACTGAGACTCAGACACTGTATAGTTATTGATAAAGACTGATAATTAAACTATATATATGTCTTTCACATTTCATGCAGATCCAAACTCGATATTTATCACTTTATTTATCAGTTATTTGAATTCACGCGTTTGCCAAATCCACGTTGAAGTATAAACTTATACACGGCTTCCAAACGCAACAAAATATTTACTATGAACAGCCTCCTGCCCTAGAAGTCGTTGTTATCTCTCACTGGGAAACATTTGTAAATGAACCACGCCGTCTGCGTCATCATTCTTTCATTTATTCATGCCAACATCTGAACAAAATCTGCCGTGAACTGACAAAACCGAGCAAGTCCACAAAACCTACTTTCGAGAAAATCGACGTTTTGTGTTGCGCTATATTACGCGATCGTTTCTGGAAGTTTAAGGGCATATTATAATGCAATTCCTCGATTTAAGAGTGCATACTTTGAATGTTAAAGAAATGTTTGATAGATTTGATGTTTTAAGACTATTTGTGGACTTGCTTTGTTTTCTCAGTTTATTCTTGAGATAGGTCTTTGTGGAGAACATGACAAAACCAAGCAAGTCACCCGCTTGGTTTTGTCAGATTATTATTGAATTAAATCCTTGTTAAAAAAAATTCACAAAACCAAGTAAGTCAAATCCGCTGGGTTTTGTCAGTTTATTATTAAGTAAATCCTTGTTTTCAAAATTCACCAAACCAAGTAAGTCCCATAGGCCGTTTCGTTTCTTTGTTAAAAAGTCTGACGAGATGAGTCACATAAGTTGGGTTTTGTAAGATGTGGGTGCGGCAGTTACAGTGGGTGTATATGTGTGCCTGTTTATTGTTTTTAGCCATTCTTCACTTAATATTCCTGGGTTGGTATGCAGGAGTCATGGTTTTTTTTTGCTCTCCCTTCAAAATAATATTAGATGCAGCCAATTTAATTTTAAAAATACAAAACTATTTTCCTTTCAGTTTCCTATTGTAGCGATCTTCCTGCCTTTACACCACGTGTATGTCTTGTATTTTGTTGCCCTTGTTGTGTGTCTGTAAATATATTTGTTGCTGTTTGTTTGTGGGTTCGGGCACTGAATAGAATAGGCCCAACGTTTCCCGGCGTGTCGTAAGAGGCGACTAACAGGGGTAATGCTAGCACGGCATCACTGGGCGAAAGTCTTCTACACAGAAGTCACCGGCCAGGGCGAGGAACCTCACGTTGCTACAGGTTCAACGACCACGTGCTCGGGGCCAAGGCGAGCCACAGTGTATTCGTGGATTTCGGCTGTGCCCAACAGCCTGGAGAGGATTGGGCACCGCCAGGTCCTTTTTTGCCCAAGACACACTACATGCATGATGACACTATCCACTAATTCCATACCGGATCGGTCGTCGCCCGGCTTAAGGACCGCGCCTTCCGTTGGCCACCAGGACGGAGGTGTTAAGTATGCTACTGATGGACAATTTAGCAAGATCCGCACGAGAAACATCATCGTCATAGGAACCTGGAATGTCAGACCCTAACTGCGGAAGGAAAATTAGAAGAACTGGCCCACGAGTTGGACCGCTATCGATGGAACGTTCTAGGCATTAGCGAACTGCGCTGGGAAGGCCTAGGTGAAACAACGACAGACAAAGGCCACAAGCTCTATTTCAGCGGTAGAGATGACAGGCACGAACACGGCGTTGGGTTCTTGGTCCACAAGAACATTCTAGCCACTGTCATGGGTTGCCGCCCAGTCTTCAGTAGACTCATTACCATCCGCCTGAGAGCAGCCCCTTTCAACATCACCATCATCCAGACCTATGCCCCAACATCAGACTATGACGACAGCGAAGTGGAGGATTTTTATGAAAATCTACAGGCGGTCCCTGACCAAGTGCCGAAGAAGGACATAGTCATAGTGCAAGGCGACTGGAATGCCAAGGTTGGCCAAGATGCGCACCACAACTAGGGAGACACATGTGGACCCCACTGCAACAACGAGACAAATGACAGGGGTCTGAGATTCTTGGAGTTTGCCAGATACAACAATCTGGTACTGGCAAACACGCTTGGTCTCCACAAAACCTCCAGACGATGGACATGGCACAGTCCCGGGAGGGGGGGGGGGAGCATCACAACCAAATAGACTACATCATGGTCAAGAAACGCTTCAGATCAAGCATCAACATTGGCAGGACACGCACTTTTCCAGGAGCAGACATCGGAAGTGACCACAATCTCTTGTATTTTCGGCTCCACTTGAAGAGAGTAAATACTGCACTAGACTGAAGTTCGACCTGGACAAACTGCAAGACCCGGAGGTGGCAGAACTATTTCAGGCCACAATTGAAGGGAAATTTGCACCACTGCTCATTTTGGGGGCTGGTGAAGTAGATGTCAACACCATGACCACCACCTTCAACTCAGCTGTGTCAGATGCCGCCACTGATATCCTTGGCAAGCACCGACCAAAGAAGAAGCCGTGGATCACACCTGAACTTTTGGATCTGTGTGATAAACGAAGAGAGATTTAAAAAAAAAAAAAACTCACAGGGAGCTGATGTCTACCGAAAAATCAACAATAACATCCGAAAAGGCATGCGCACAGCAAAGGAGAACTGTATAGAAGATCAATGCCAGGAAATAAAGAACAGTCTGAACAAGAACAACAGCAAGAAGGCCTACCAGACTGTAAAGCGGCTGACAAGTGTCAAACAGCCCAAAGTCTCCACGATCCAAAGCAAGTCTGGCATATGCCTTACAGAAGAACAAGAAGTCTTGGACAGATGGACAGAGTGCTGCTCTGACCTTTACAACCATACACCAAATGGGGACCCATCAGTTCTAGCATGTCCCGAGAACAGAGAAGAAGAAATCCTCCCTATTCTCCGGGAAGAAGTTGAGGCAGCAGTGCAATCGCTAAAGAAAGGGAAGTCAGCGGGAGTGGACAACATACCCGCGGAACTGCTACAAGCAGGAGGAGAAGCGATGATTGATGCCCTCACAATTATCTGTAACAAGATCTGGCAGAATGGGGAGTGGCCTATACCATTGGCCCAACGCTTGTCATCACTCTTCCCAAAAAAGGTAACCTTCAGGAGTGTGAAAATTACCGCACCGTCAGCCTCATCATCCATCCCAGCAAGGTCCTCCTGAAAATATTACTCAACAGGTTGAAACCCCAAGCTGAACAAATTATGTTGAAGAACAAGCAGGATTCAGGGCAGGGCGAAGTACCACTGAACAGATTTTCAACCTCAGAATAATCTGTGAGAAATACCCACAGCACCAACAACATCTATATCATGTGTTCATAGACTTCAAGAAAACGTTTGACCGCGTCTGGCATGCAGCTCTATGGGCATCAATGAAAGCGTACAACATCAGACCTAAAATTATTGAAGTCATCAAAAACCTGTATGACAAGGCTACCAGTGCAGTCCTCCACAACTGCGCCATCGGGAACTGGTTCAGAACATTAATCGGTGTGCGTCAAGGATGCATACTCTCTCCAGCACCCTTCAACATCTTCCTAGAGCGCATCATGTCAGATGCTCTTGCAGATCACGAAGGCATAGTCAACATAGGGGGTAGAGCAATCTCCAATCTTTGTTTTGCGGATGACATTGATGGATTGGCTGGAGAGGAACAAGACCTTGAACAGCTGGTACAGAGCCTTGACACCACCTCCAAAGCTTATGGAATGGAAATAAGTGCAGAGAAGACCAAAATGATGACCAATAACACCAATGGCATCAACACGGACATCAAAGTCCAAGGCCAATCCCTCAACACAGTGCATAGCTTCAAATATTTCGGAGCCATTGTATCAGACAATGGGTCCCGACAGGAAGTCCTCTCCAGGATCGCACAAACAACTGCTGCCCTGGCAAGGTTGAAGCCATATGGAAAGACAGGTCCATCATTCTACATTCCAAAGTAAGACTGCTGCGCTCCCTTGTCATCTCCATCTTCCTATATGCTTGCGAAGCATGGCCCCTCACAGCAGATCTACAACAAAGAATACAAAGCATAGAGATGAGGTGCTACAGAAGACTTCTGGACATTTCCTATACCCAACACATCATCAACGACGAAGTCCGACAGACCATCAACAAGCCATTGGACAACACGATGACCTGCTCACAGTGGTGAAGAAACGGAAACTCCGATGGTATGGCCACGTCACCAGATCATCAGGCCTTGCAAAGACTATTCTGCAAGGCACAGTGCAAGGAGGTAGAAGAAGAGGGAGACCGAAAAAGAGGTGGGAGGACAACATTCGAGAATGGACTGGTTTGACACTGAGCGAAGCCATCAGGGCTGCTGAGGACAGAGAGAGATGGAGTATGCTGGTTAAACGATAATCTGTGGTGCCCCTACGACCTCAGGGTTACGGGACAGGATAGGATAGGATAGGATAGGATAGTTTGTTTGTTTGTTTCCACACCTCGTGGAAGTTGCCGCGTAGGCAGAAGATCTACAGGAACCTTCATGGTGGGCAGGAAAGTACATGAAGAAAACTCTTTTTCAAAAAGCCGAACACGTCCTTTGCTGACATTTCGCAATCTTTTTCACAGGAAAATAATATTGCACAGCAGCATATACATGGATTCTTACTGGTCCACTTCATCTTAAGGCACTTTCTCATTGGTCGGGAGGACTTACTTTTCTTTGTCAGGTTATTGTGGAAAATGACGTCATCATGCCAACTCGAGCATCAGCCAGAGGATCGCCGAAACAAAATCGCAGGGGACTTGCTTGGTTTTATCAGTTTATTCCCCCATTTAAAATTTTTTTTAACAAGGACTTACTCTATGATATCTCCAAATCTAAACATAGTTCGGATTTGATTTTTACAGGTAAGATGCGTCATTCTCTTGCAAGTTTGATGGCGCAAAAAACTCATTTTCGACCTTAGGTGGACTTACTCGGTTTTGTCAAATCACGGCAGAAATGTCTTTCCTGATTAAAAACATGATCCTTTTTAAATGTGCTTGGTCGAGATCTACATGTGACAAAATGCAACACGCGCAGCTCAGTTTCTTCAAAGCCTGGGCAGAAAGGACAGTCATTTGATATGCAATGGGTGAGGTGTCTATTCTTGTGTACTTTCACAATTGATACAATCGTACAAACGAGTCTCTGAAACACTTTTGCGTTATACAGTCCAAGTATATTTCTGTCTTCAAATTGGACTTAATCCGCCTGGACTGACTAAATCTGTTATTATAATTTAAGGCAGCATTCCAGTCTTGTTTGTTCATGTCCATCAGTCTCTGTTTAAATTGATAAATAAGCTTCTTCTCATGACCTAAACCCTGGGACAGCCATACGAAGGCAAAGATATTTCTCTCCAAAAGAGATCTCAGTAACTGTTGTTACACCCAGCTATGTGTCCCATTACTGTCAATGGTACACGTCATGCGATACGCTTGCTTTGGGAGCCGAGTGTCCTCCATCGTCAACAGTCTGAACCAGTACTTAAAGTCTTAGATATAACCATTTAATCTTAATGGTTCTCTTCCCATATTGGTTCGTGATGCTACAATTAGGAATCTTTTACATGCAAATACATGTACATTTTCTGTTGGATCTTTTTTGACTAGCAAGTTCCAAACCTCTGATGCATATAAGAGTATAGGTTAAGTCATCGTGTCAAACTATTTAAAGAATGTTTGACTGGTCAAAGGGGTCTGAGCACTGATAAGCGAGGGAGAGAGAGAGAGAGAGAGAGAGAGAGAGAGAGAGAGAGA
>CM072517.1:71508736-71538736 GCA_036898135.1 Oncomelania hupensis
TCATTGTTTACAGGGTCCAGCGGACTGCAAAGAGCCGAATCAGGACCACAACTTGTTTGAAAGAGGACTCGCCTCTGATATGAATAAAAGATCTGCTGAAACAACCCTAACGGTAACACTGAAGGCACTGCACCAGCCGGTCACTTTACAAAGAAGGCATCCCAATCAGGGGACGCTGAGGCTGTACTCTAATTTATCGAACCCGCGTTTACAAAAACAAAATAAAATATAAACATCATTATAAAATATTAACAAAACACATACATATAAAATGCCTACATAGCTAAATAATAATAATACCATAGAAAGACCTAGCGACTATTTCGCAGAAAGCGTTCTATAACCTTAAAGCTGACCCAACAAACCCTTTACACAAACGAGGAGTATTTGGAGCTTTCATGAAGAAAAGGTACATGACTGGTCTAGCGAAGAAGATAGTAAATTGATAGAACTGATTAACTGATGGCATCAACACGGACATCAAAGTCCAAGGCCAATCCCTCAACACAGTGCATAGCTTCAAATATTTAGGAGCCATTGTATCAGACAATGGGTCCCGAAAGGAAGTCCTCTCCAGTATCGCACAAACAACTGCTGCCCTGACAAGGTTGAAGCCCATTTGGAAAGATAGGACCATCAGTCTACATTCCAAAGTAAAACTGCTGCGCTCCCTTGTCATCTCCATCTTACTATATGCTTGCGAAGCATGGACCCTCACAGCAGATCTACAACGAAGAATACAAAGCATGGAGATGAGGTGCTACAGAAGACTTCTGGGCATTTCCTATACCCAACACATCACCAACGACGAACACAAGCCATTGGACAACACGATGACCTGCTCACAGTGTTGAAGAAACGGAAACTCCGATGGTATGGCCACGTCACCAGATCATCAAGCCTTGCAAAGACCATTCTGCAAGGCACAGTGCAAGGAGGTAGAAGAAGAGGGAGACCGAAAAAGAGGTGGGAGGACAACATTCGAGAATGGACTGGTTTGGCACTGAGCGAAACCATCAGGGTTGCTGAGGACAGAGAAAGATGGAGTATGCTGGTTAAACCATCATCTGTGGTGCCACTACGACCTCCGAGTTACGGGACAGGATAGGATAGGATAGGATAGGAAATGAGGATGACAGAAACAGTGATAATTAAATGTATTAAATTTCCACAAAGTGAGGATACTATTTATACAGAAAATAACCCGGCACTCCAACGGGTCGGAGAAAAGCAGAAAGGTGATGATGGAGACTGTTTTAAAGTGTGGGTGATCTGGTGTTTTTCTGGCTTCACCCAAAACAAAGTCCGAAGTATTTTGAATTTGTTGGGTATAAAAGTATTTTGATTTTGACTTTGGCTTTGACTTTCTAGAGAACCAAAGAAAGGAGATGGGAGAAGAGAGAGACAGACACAGAGAGAGACAGACACAGAGAGAGACAGACACACAGAGAGAGAGACAGACGGAGAGACCGAGGGATCGGGTATAATATTGGCAGGGTATGAATCGCTGCAGAGGGCCCTGGTGATGATATCATGAATGGGAATGACGAATGCGTTGGGACGGAGTTTTTTTTCCCCAAGCCCTAGGGAACTGTTGACACTGCCAGGCCCAACTGTGTGCAGAAGGGTGTCAGGTTTTGAGTATACAGACGTCTTGGGTTAGCTGCCCTTCTTTCTCCTATTCGCTTATCTAAACTACGCGCCATTTTCCCCAGCTAGGAATAGGAATAATGATTACTGCAGTTAGGAAACACAACCAAAGCACTCTCCATTCGCTAGCCAACCGCTCCGGCAGATTGGATGGACTGGATCTTTACTTTCAGGCTTTGGTAAAATGAGGGATATTTTTATTTTTATATTTCTGCTGCGGATTACTATCTGACTGTGTTTTTTCCCCTCCCTAGAATGTTATCCTATTCGTCTATAGACTGTTACATAATTATGTTTGTTTCAGTTAAGGTGTATTCACCAAAGTGATTTTAGCCTAATTACATAATTACTACTAATTGTGTGTGTGCGCTGACATCCCTCTTTTTCTCTCTCGTCCTCTCTCGCACGCACACACATACACACAAACACTCCTCTCTCTCTCTCTCTCCACACACACACACACACACACACCCACATGCACGTCGAAACACGTGCTGTTACGGCTTTACAAGATTGATCGCCTTGTTTGAACGATACAGCTCTAAACTAGTATAGCTTCTATTTTTAATCCAGATTAATTTATCCCAGCTTAGCAATATCCATGGGAAACTTTACACAAACCACACAACAAATCATAACATTAAAATAAACTATTCCATCACACTGGACCCATATGTTATTTTAGCAATATCAAAGGAAATATAAAACTGCACACGCGACACATCACAAAATTAAACGCAAACAGTGCCGTGATTATCACCAACAATAAAACAGCCATTCGCTTTTTCATAGTTCTAAATTAGCTGATCTTCAACCTTAAATAAGCGCGCTGCACAATAAATAAATAAATGAAAGCTCTTTACATTAAAATGTTCCAACGCGTCAGCGTCAGATCAGATCAGCGTGTGTGCATGCTGACGCTTGTACTGCAGGTCCACACCACCGCCAACAGCAAAAACGGACCGACGCCGGCGAAGACAAACTCTCTGTTCTCTGTCATGTCAGAACTTCTTCACAGATTCTTGTCCTTCCTAACTTGCTGATCTACTGTCTGTCTACTCCCCTTCACGCACTTTAAGATCTTCTGCTGACACTCGCACACTCAAGGTTCCCGTCACCCGCACTAAGACATACGGCCAACGTGCATTCGCTTACTCCGCACCTAAGCAGTGGAATTCCCTTCCCTCCCATATCCGCAACATACAATCAACACAAGCATTCAAAAAGGCCCTCAAAACCCACCTCTTCAAACTGCATTATTCAGATTGATTTGTATCCCGCTGCCATTCTCTCATCTTTTGTCTATTTCTGATCCGTAAGTGTAAACGCGGCTGTAAATATTTATACTGTTTTTCTTCCTGGGCCTAACCGGGCATATAAATAGCTGTGAATAGGTTTTTGCTATTCTATTTCTGTCTTTTTTGTCATTTGTGCACATAGTTGTAAATAGTCTATTTCGGTCTTTTTTTGTAATTTATGTACATAGTTGTAAATAGTCTGTACCTTTACTGTTCCGTCTTTGGTGTCCTATCCTATCCTATCCTGTCCCATAACCCGAAGGTCGTAGGGGCACCACAGATGATCGCTTAACCAGCATACTCCATCTTTCTCTGTCCTCAGCAGCCCTCATGGCTTCGCTCAGTGTCAAACCAGTCCATTCTCGAATGTTGTCCTCCCACCTCTTTTTCGGTCTCCCCCTTCTTCTACCTCCTTGCACTGTGCCTTGCAGAATGGTCTTTGCAAGGCCTGATGATCTGGTGACGTGGCCATACCATCGGAGTTTCCGTTTCTTCACCACTGTGAGCAGGTCATCGTGTTGTCCAATGGCTTGTGTGATGGTCTGTCGGACTTCAACGTTGGTGATGTGTTGGGTATAGGAAATGCACAGAAGTCTTCTGTAGCACCTCATCTCCATGCTTTGTATTCTTCGTTGGAGATCTGCTGTGAGGGTCCATGCTTCGCAAGCATATAGGAAGATGGAGATGACCAGAGAGCGCAGCAGTCTTACTTTGGAATGTAGACTGATGGTTCTGTCTTTCCAAATGGGCTTCAACCTTGTCAGGGCAGCAGTTGTTTGTGCGATCCTGGAGAGGACTTCCTGTCGAGACCCATTGTCTGACACAATGGCTCCTAAATATTTGAAGCTGTGCACTGTGTTGAGGGATTGGCCTTGTACTTTGATGTCCGTGTTGATGCCATTGGTGTTGTTGGTCATCATTTTGGTCTTCTCTGCACTTATTTCCATTCCATAAGCTCTGGAGGTGGTGTCAAGCCTCTGTACAAGCTGTTCAAGTTCTTGTTCCTCTCCAGCCAATCCATCAATATCATCCGCAAAACGAAGATTGGAGATTGCTCTGCCCCCTATGCTGACTGTGCCTTCGTGATCTGCAAGAGCATCTGACATGATGCGCTCTAGGAAGATGTTGAAGAGTGTTGGAGAGAGTAGGCATCCTTGACGCACACCGATTGTTGTTCTGAACCAGTTCCCGATGACGCTGTTATGGAGGACTGCACTGGTAGCCTTGTCATACAGGCTTTTGATGACTTCTATAATTTTAGGGCTGATGTTGTACACTTTCATGGTTGCCCATAGAGCTGCATGCCAGACTCGGTCAAATGCCTTCTTGAAGTCTATGAACACATGATATAGATGTTGTTGGTGCTGTAGGTATTTCTCACAGATTATTCTGAGGTTGAAAATCTGTTCAGTGGTACTTCGCCCTGCCATGAATCCTGCTTGTTCTTCAGCTATGATTTGTTCAGCTTGTGGTTTCAACCTGTTGAGTATTATTTTCAGGAGGACCTTGCTGGGATGGCTGATGAGGCTGATGGTGCGGTAATTTTCACACTCCTGAAGGTTACCTTTTTTGGGAAGAGTGATGACAAGCGACTGGGTCCATGGTGTAGGCCATTCCCCACTCTGCCAGATCTTGTTACAGATAATGGTGAGAGCATCAGTCATCGCTTCTCCTCCTGCTTGTAGCAGTTCCGCTGGTATGTTGTCCACTCCCGCTGACTTCCCTTTCTTCAGCGATTGCACTGCTGCCTCAACTTCTTCCCGGAGAATTGGGAGGATTTCTTCTTCTTCTCTGCTCTCGGGACATGTTAGAACTGATGGGTCTCCATTTGGTGTATGGTTGTAAAGGTCAGAGCAGTACTCTGTCCATCTGTCCAAGACTTCTAGTTCTTCTGTAAGGCATATGCCAGACTTGCTTTGGATAGTGGAGACTTTGGGCTGTTTAACACTTGTCAGCCGCTTCACAGTCTGGTAGGCCTTCTTGCTGTTGTTTTTGTTCAGATTGTTCTCTATTTCCTGGCATTGATCTTCTATCCAGTTCTCCTTTGCTGTGCGCATGCCTTTTCGGATGTCATTGTTGATTTTTCGGTAGACATCAGCTCCCTGTGAGGTGTTCTTTTTCTTTTTTAACTCTCTTCGTTTATCACACAGATCCAAAAGTTCAGGTGTGATCCACGGTTTCTTCTTTGGTCGGTGCTTGCCAAGGATCTCAGTGGCGGCATCTGTTACAGCTGAGTTGAAGGTATTGGTCATGGTGTTGACATCTACTTCGCCTGCCCCCAAAATAAGCAGTGGTGCAAATTTCCCTCCAATTGTGGCCTGAAATATTTTTGCCACCTCCGGGTCTTGCAGTTTGTCCAGGTCGAACTTCAGCCTAGTGCACTTTGCTGTATTTACTCTCTTCAAATGGAGCCGGAAAGACATCATCACGAGATCGTGGTCACTTCCAATGTCTGCTCCTGGAAAAGTGCGTGTCCTGCCAATGTTGATGCTTGATCTGAAGCGTTTCTTGACCATGATGTAGTCGATCTGGTTGTGATGTTCCCCGCCGGGACTGTGCCATGTCCATCGTCTGGATTTTTTGTGGAGACCAAGCGTGTTTGCCAGTACCAGATTGTTGTATCTGGCAAACTCCAATAGCCTCAGACCCCTGTCATTTGTCTCGTTGTTGCAGTGGGGTCCGCATGTGTCTCCCCAGTTGTGGTGCGCATCTTGGCCAACCTTGGCATTCCAGTCGCCTTGCACTATGACTATGTCCTTCTTCGGCACTTGGTCAAGGACCGCCTGTATATTTTCATAAAAATCCTCCACTTCGCTGTCTTCATAGTCTGATGTTGGGGCATAGGCCTGGATGATGGTAATGTTGAAAGGGGTTGCTCTCAGACGGATGGTAATGAGTCTACTGGAGACTGGGCGGCAACCCATGACAGTGGCTAGAATGTTCTTGTGGACCAAGAGTCCAACGCCGTGTTCGTGCCTGTCATCTCTACCGCTGAAATAGAGCTTGTGGCCTTTGTCAGTCGTTGTTTCACCTAGGCCTTTCCAGCGCAGTTCGCTGATACCTAGAACGTTCCATCGATAGTGGTCCAGCTCGTGGGCCAGTTCTTCTAATTTTCCTTCCGCAGTTAGGGTCCTGACATTCCAGGTTCCTATGACGATGTTGTTTCTCGTGCGGATCTTGCTAATTTGTCCATCAGTAGCATACTTTTCACCTCCGCCCTGGTGGCCAACGGAAGGCGCGGTCCTTGTGTAGCCGGGCGACGACCGATCCGGCATGGAATTAGTGGATAGCCTCATCATGTGTTGTGTCTTGGGCAAAAAAAAAGACCTGGCAGGGCCCAATCCTCTCCAGGCTGTTGGCCACAGCCGAAATCCACGAATACAGTGTGGCTCGCCTTGGCCCTGAGCACGTGGTCGTTGAACCTGTAGTAACGTGAGGTTCCTCCGCCCTGGCCGGTGACTTCTGTGTAGAAGACTTTCGCCCAGTGATGCCGTGCTAACATCACCCCTGTTAGTCGCCTCTTACGACACGCCGGGAAACGTTGGGTCTATTCTATTTGCCCGAACCCACAGAGCGCAAAAAGTCTTTGGTGTATTGTAGCAAAAGTGATGTTTTATCGAGTGCATGTATTTACATGTAATGACTATGTAAAGCGTGGTGAGCCTGGTCATAGGCTGGAGTACCCGCTATATAAAAATCCGTTATTATTATTATTATTATTATTATTATTATTATTATTATTATTATTATTATTATTATTATTATTATTATTATTATTATTAAGACGACGAAGACGATGGCAACGACTGTATCTTAACCACACCCACTCCTTGATTTTTTGGGGTGTTATCTCTGAAATGTTTTTCCATGTCGACGAAGATGATGATGACAGCGACTAAGAAAGTTTTAAACTCGATCCGTGAGCTAATCCATGTTAGTTGAGCGTAACCCTGTTTGTATTTATTATTATCAAAATTATCGAGCACGACAACAATACAAATGGTGACTTTAATTAAGAAATCGCGAAACCTTTTTTTTTCACCATTTATATATTGATTGATCCTCATTTTCTTTTTTTAAAATATAAATAAAACGTGGCCAATATCGACGAGGACGAAAACAATAATAGCAATTATGGCGATTACGGCAATCTCCGGGCCCAAATCGCCAGATTCCTTTAAAAAAAAAAAGAAAGAGTCTTCTTCCGTGATCTTGTTTGATATAATGTTGGCAATATCGTAGATTTGTAGCAATATGGCGGTTATGGCAGATTTGTGATAGGTCCTCCAGCACACACATTTCATCTTATCGCGGACGTCTTTAATTGCCCGAGGGCATATGCCGTCTTTTGACCTTTACCCTCTACCCTCTAAGCCCTTCACCCTTGACCTTGGCTCCACCCAAACCGCCCACTGAGGTGATCGTGGCAAAGGAGGAAAAACACACAATGGAAAGTATTGCTGCATTATGCATGTTTGACGGCGCCGGCGACTGTGTTGACCCAACCGCCGTATGTCAGTGGCAGAGCGTTCGTTCGCCCCGCATAACCCATGACCCAAGTTCGAACCCCGTGCTGGGCAAGATGAAAGTGTCAATATTTCCCTGCCTACCATTATACAAAATTTTTTAATCATTTTTATAGAGCGCTTTTCCAGTTTAAGAGCTGCTCAAGCCGCTGGCTGATAGAAAATCTAACTCCAGCTTTAGCAGTATGATTACTCGGGTGGTTGAGTGTTGATTTAGGTCCCAATCCTTCCTTTTTTCCTGGGATGGCTATTTCCCGTCTGCCCCATGGCCCATGGTGGGTGTGTGACGTTACATTTCAACAATGGTGGGTGTGTGACGTTACACTTCAATGGTGGGTGTGTGACGTTACACTTCAATGGTGGGTGTGTGTCGCGCGACGCTGGTCAACGTTACTCAGTGTCGAGCTGATGAGTATGCCGACTTCGAAGACCCTCGAACAACGAACTTTCGAACCACAACGAACTTTCGAACCTGCAACATGCTTGTCTTATTGTTAATGTCATGTCCACCCGATTCTGTCCCCCTCCCTCCTCACACTCTTCCCCCCTTACTACACTAACTAATTCCTGTATCTTGAGGAAGCGCCACTGCTGTCCACTTCACTTCCCTTGACTACTATTACTGTCTCTTGTAATCAAACACATAATTCAAAAACTAAATGACATTATGAATGCGTGAAATGAACAATGCTGCAAATGAATACATGTAATCATCAACACATTATCCATCTTGAGCAACCGCAACCACTTCCATCCTACCTTCACCACACTTCACCCCCTTCTCCTCCCTCATTCTCCCTCCTACAGTCGCACTCTTCCTTTCGTCTGCCTCTCCCCAGTGCAACCATCCTTCCCCCAGCCTCTTGCACAGCTATCGTTCAACACCCCAACAGCCGGCCATCGGTCATTAGCACAGTAAAGGAAGATCACCATCACACTTACCCACACGGCTCGAATGTAATAGTACCTGTAGCTAGCCCTTTCCACTGCTCGCCTACACAGTACTCCAAGTAAGGTATCCAGTGCGTAGTAATTCCTGTTAGTGGACCTCCTCTACACTAACTTACCACAACACACAAACTTAGTTATTTGCTCTACACTTCCTTGAGCTTGTTACCAACCGTAACATTTCCCACTAGGTTTTCTTTTAGAACCAGTTATCATTTACGTTAACAACTGTCCCAACCTTACTTCCAGAACAAAAAACCCAGAGACACAAGACCACAGGTCTTCTCCGTTACTCTGCAAAACGTGTTCTGACTACAGTGAACACATTCCAAAACTGGCTGGCCGAACTATGCTGTTCAAAATCACGCTTCCCACGCATAACCAAACATACGACAGCGCGCAGTTACTACCCCAACTCATTAACTCTCCACCCACACTTTCAACCCGGTTTCATCACAGGCTGCCATGTGACACACCCCCCTCCCAAGACGAAACTACGGAGAGTTCAAAACTTAATCTTCCACAGGGTCAGATCTGCTGAGGAAATCCGCTTCTATGTTGTCTCTTACTGGAATCGGTCGAACTGTGAAGACATAGGCCTGCAACTGCATAGCCCATCGGGTGAGTCTGGCACCGTTGAGGTGCGTCATTCCTCAAGATGAACTCCTCCTCCAATACTGGTAGCTTTACCACCGGCTCACTGGTCAGCGCTCTCTTCAAGTCGTCGAAAGCTTTCTGGCAGTCATCCCTCCTGTTGACCTCTCCCTTCTTCCTTACCCGCACGATCGGTGCTCTGTACGGCGATGAACAAGACTCGGTAACGCCCAACTCCAGCATCGATTCCTCTTCACCCTTGACGACTTCCATCTGCGAAAATGGTAGCGGATGCTGATGTTCACGAACGGGGTTGTCGTCGGTCGCCACCACCTCGCACTCGTCCAGGTTGGTTAGCGGCAGTGCTCTCCCATGTAGCGCAGATAGCTCCGTGTCTATCTGTACGTCTACTGGCCCTTCGCTCGCTCGTAGCGGTATCAGTGGTACAGCGCCCTGGTAGCTGATGTCTGACATCCCCTCTGTTCCGGCCTGGTCCAACACCACTGCTACCGTCGTCTGTGGTTCCGCTCGGCGTTCCACATAGCGCTTCCGCACGATCGTGTGGTACGGTTTCCTGTTCTTGCCGACTCTCTGCACTGGTACCTTCCTGGCTCTCCCCTTCGGCGTCGTTCGCTGGCATGCGTCGCATGAAGCACAAAACCTCCTCACGTCACGGCACATCCCTGGCCAGTAGTACTCAGCCCACACTCGATCTAGGGTCCCCTTGGCTCCTCGGTGTTCAGCCATAGGCGTGTCGTGTCCCATGCGTAGCACCTCCGACTGAAGCTTGGTTGGTACCACCAACTGACTGCGATCCACTTTGTCCTGTCCTGTGTATTCGCGGTACAACAGGCCCCGCTTCCAGACAAATGCCACTTGCCCTTTGCCTCGTTTCTCCTTCCCTGCCTTCCGGTCCGCTAGCTGCCGTATCTTTGCAAGTTCGTCGTCTCCCAACTGCAGTTGGCGAATCTCTTCTGGCGTGGCGACGATGTTCTTGCTTGGTCCGACCACCAACGGTTCTGCAGCGACCTGCTCCTTGGCTGCCTGCGCTCGCGTCTGCACCGCGCAACACTCCGCGTCTCCCTCGGCGAATACCGGCAGTGCTGTATCGCGTTGCTGTTCCGTCCTCGCCTAGTTGCCGATCACCACTAGGTAGATCAAGTCCGGCACCACCACCACCTCCACTCTCCCGGTGTAGAATGGCGACTCAAACTGCACCCACGCTGTTGGCAGTGACTTGGATAACTGGCGAATGGCGAATCCTACGCGCCGCGTGCGTCCCGTGTAGACAAGGTTGGCAACCTCTCCCTTCCGCAGGCAAATCAAGTCGGCCCCCGTGTCCCTCACAGCCGTCAGCGGAACACCTTCCACTATCACTTGGCTCTGGAACCGAGGATCTCCCCTCTTGCCTGCCTCCTTCAAGATGCGCAACGCTGCTCCACTCCGCTCGCTGCGTTTCGGACAATCCCGCTTCAAATGCCCTTTCTGTCCGCAGCTGTAGCACTCCCGCTTGTCCGGCGAGTTGGGTCGTGGTCCCGCTGGCTGGCGACCCTCGCTCTTATCCCTGGGTGTAAAAGGTTGACGTGGTGGGAAACGTAGGTTTGTTCCCGCCCTGGCGTCGACGTACTGCTGCGCTAACGTCGCGGCCTCCTCCACCGTTGCTGGGTTGCGCTCGCGCACGAACGTGACCAGTTCTGGTGTCAAACCGTTGACCATCTGCTCCATCAGCACTAAGTCAAGTAAGTCCGCATACGTGGCCTTCTTGTTCGCTAGTCCCATCCAGCGCTCCAGGAACAACTCTGACTTCCGCAGATACTGTTTGAAAGTCTCTGGTGGCTCCCTTCGTAGCTGGCGAAACTTCTTGCGATACGTCTCGGCCGTCAGGTTGAAACGTACCAACAACGCTGCCTTCAGGATCTCGTAGTCGGCAGAGTCGTCCTCATTCAAGCCAACGTAAACTTCCCTCGCCTTCCCCTTCAGCAAGGTCCCCAAGCGAATAGCCCACGTGTCCTTCTTCCAGTCTTGAGCCTTGGCGAATCGCTCAAACTGACACAAGTAGGTCTCTAGGTCGTCCTTATCCTCGAAGAACGGTAACCTGAGCTTGACCGTCTCGAACTCGGGTTGACGATTCCTGTGGTTCCCGGCGCCTTGCGACGTCAGCTGCGCCATCGCTAGTTCGTGTTCCATCTCTCTCTCTCTCAGCGCTATCTCTCTCTCCCTATCTCTCCGATCTGAGTCTTTCTCCCTCTCCGCCTGGTCCATCGCGTAGTCTAACGCTGCCTGACCCTTCAACCCTTCGCGCTTGGCGAGTCGCAAGATCCTCTCCACCGGCGTCTCGCCCGGGAACAATCCTGTCCTCGGCGTCGGTGCCGCCTCGACCTTGTAGACCGAACGGTAAGGGTTGGTCTCGAACCTCTTCGGCCTCGTTGCGTCACCCAGGCGATCTTGGTCTCCGTAGAAGTCGGCGCCTGCTGACATCCCGCCAGTCGCACCAAATCCCGTCACGAAAGGATCACTCACTGTGTCTCTGGCCTCGAACGTCGTCAACTCCTCGTCTGCTGACCCACGACGCGATGACCTGACTGGCGATCTCCGCTGCTCGATCGCAGAGGGTAAATCGGTGACTCCCGTATCAGCTGCTGCCGCCGTGCGCTCGTCCATCGTGACACCCACGCGAGAACGCGTACGAGCCGCGATCGGTGACACTCCTTCAGCCTCCTCGATCGATGCCATCCTGCTTACAAGGAAAGCAACAACAACCCAACAACAACAAGTCAAGAATACCTACGAACCTTACCTAACCTAGCCTAGCCTAAGATACTAACTACCTAACTAAGCTATCTCCCTACCTATCACCCACCTCCTCCCACTCAAACAGTGGAAACTGGCCCGCGAGGTAGCGAACCGGTTGGAGAGTGCAATGGCCCCCTCCCTCACGTGTGGTCGAACCCAGGCCGGCTGTGAGCCTCCGCTAAACAGCGACCTGACTCCCTCCAACCACCCGCTGGGGTGCACACTCTCACCGAATCACGCCTCACACACTCGGACACCACAGGACAATTACGAGACAACTTCACGTCTGGGCACACTCACACCTACCCTGCATCTCCACCATATGTCACCGCCACGACTCTCTCCGGGCAGACGCCACAAACAGACAACTTCCACACGCAGACAACCCAGACAGAATGGCGATTTCCCGCAGACGTGAAGGGATGAAAACACAACGAATATATATAAACTTTCAAGCTATTTATTCATTCATACCACACACTCATACACATACAACATTTACACATGAAACGAGAAAAATGGCGATGGAACAATCAATGGGTCGATGAACAATGAAATGGAATGTCAGATGAACGAGGGTTGCTAATCAACCACATCTAAATATCGACTGTGCACTGCAAATGTCCGAACACAGGGGGGGTCGAGTATCAAGAGGGGGACAACAAAGAACAAGCCGACCTGAAGTAGGGCTTCCCCGTTGTAGCTGCCCCTCCTCGTGACTGTCACCGGACTGTCGCTATGGAATCCAGGCGTAGTGGTTTCGCCACTCCTTCCCACCGCTGACGATGATGATGATGATGATGACGCTGTAGTTGCGGCAGCCCTGCCACCGTCGACGCCTCCCAGCCTAACTCCTCCAGTCGGCTAACACTGTGACGTCGAGGCCAGGTTCCATACACAGACGTCACAACCACCGCGGAAAAGGTGGGGTTGTGGAACAATGAAGATGTACACACCAACACGGACGAGGACGAACGGGTGGTGATGATGATGCTGGGTCCACACGACCAAATGTCGTCGTCGTTGTCGCGCGACGCTGGTCAACGTTACTCAGTGTCGAGCTGATGAGTATGCCGACTTCGAAGACCCTCGAACAACGAACTTTCGAACCACAACGAACTTTCGAACCTGCAACATGCTTGTCTTATTGTTAATGTCATGTCCACCCGATTCTGTCCCCCTCCCTCCTCACACTCTTCCCCCCTTACTACACTAACTAATTCCTGTATCTTGAGGAAGCGCCACTGCTGTCCACTTCACTTCCCTTGACTACTATTACTGTCTCTTGTAATCAAACACATAATTCAAAAACTAAATGACATTATGAATGCGTGAAATGAACAATGCTGCAAATGAATACATGTAATCATCAACACATTATCCATCTTGAGCAACCGCAACCTCAACAACAGCAACCACTTCCATCCTACCTTCATCACACTTCACCCCCTTCTCCTCCCTCATTCTCCCTCCTACAGTCGCACTCTTCCTTTCGTCTGCCTCTCCCCAGTGCAACCATCCTTCCCCCAGCCTCTCGCACAGCTATCGTTCAACACCCCAACAGCCGGCCATCGGTCATTAGCACAGTAAAGGAAGATCACCATCACACTTACCCACACGGCTCGAATGTAATAGTACCTGTAGCTAGCCCTTTCCACTGCTCGCCTACACAGTACTCCAAGTAAGGTATCCAGTGCGTAGTAATTCCTGTTAGTGGACCTCCTCTATACTAACTTACCACAACACACAAACTTAGTTATTTGCTCTACACTTCCTTGAGCTTGTTACCAACCGTAACATTTCCCACTAGGTTTTCTTTTAGAACCAGTTATCATTTACGTTAACAACTGTCCCAACCTTACTTCCAGAACAAAAAACCCAGAGACACAAGACCACAGGTCTTCTCCGTTACTCTGCAAAACGTGTTCTGACTACAGTGAACACATTCCAAAACTGGCTGGCCGAACTATGCTGTTCAAAATCACGCTTCCCACGCATAACCAAACATACGACAGCGCGCAGTTACTACCCCAACTCATTAACTCTCCACCCACACTTTCTACCCGGTTTCATCACAGGCTGCCCTGTGACAGTGTGTGACGTTACACTTCAACAATGGCTCGGGTAAAGAAAGGTGAAGTCGTATAAGGAACGTATCCTCGTTGGCACGACAAGGGAAACGGCAATGAGAGTACTGGGAGTTAGGGGGGGGGGGGAAGGAGATGTCTAATATAGGTTTTTGTATTTTTATGATTTACTTATCTGGACCTCGCAATTCCTTAAAAAATGTCTGATCTCGTCTCCCATCACCATCATCATTCTTTCTTTTGTAACTCAGACCACCGCGCCGCTGCCACATGGCCCGTCCCCCTACCCCTCCCCCTCATTCCTTAGGTCCTCATCTCTCCCTCGTCTTTTAAAGTTTACTTGTAAATAATATTTTTCATATTTGTATTGTGTCTTTGCATAGTTTATTAGTTTCTTGTTTTTGTTTCGCTTCTTTTCGTATGTATTTCGATGTTAACGTTACGTATAAATGCGTGAGAACTGCGCTTTGAACTGTTGTCATTAGGAAAAAGCGCTATATAAATACTCTTATTATTATTATTATTATTATTATTATTATTATTATTATTATTATTATTATTAATTGATTAATTAATTAATCTAAAACACCTGACATTCAAAATTCGCGCTTAAGATGCGACTTGCTGTATTGACTATGAAGATGTATAATTATGTACAATTCTAATTTTTTATAAAAATGGACTTTTGTTGTTTTTTTGTGGTCATCACAGGGTGAATCTTACATAGGTTTAAAGATACTTAAAACTACAGAATACATAATCTATTCCACCATTTGACAGTCAACATTGCACAAGGAATTTGCTCCGATGTTGGTAAACACACATACTCACACAAACACACACACACACATATACATGCATGCATGCACACGCATACACATGGATAACAATGGATTGCATGGTATACAGTTATTACCTAACTTGATTGGCCTGTTTTTGTTATTGTTCGCAGACGATATCGTGCTGATGTCAATCACCCCTCGCGGGTTACAGAATCAAATTAATATTTTAAATAATGCATGCAAAAGACTGTACCTGAATGTTAATATAGACAAGACCAAAATAATTGTTTTTTTTCGCAAGGGAGGGTTTTTGGGAAGAGCTGAATCATGGCATCTACAAGTTGTCAATGAATATAATTATCTCGGATTTATTTTTACCACCAAGATGAGTATCAAGAAAGGTGTTGATGCGCTAGCATTAAAAGGCAAGAAGGCCTGTTTTGAATGTGTTAGAAATATTTCAAAATTAAGAGAAATTTCGAAAAACTGTTACATTAAAATTTTTGATACGCAAGTACAACCAATTTTGATTTATGCCTCGGAGATGTGGGGCCTACACCGGTTAGACAACATTGAGAGAGTTCATACTTTTGCATGCAAGAAATACTTAAACGTACCCATAGGAGTACCTAACAAATTTATTTACGGTGAGACTGGACGCTACCCCTTGTATGTAAACAGCGCAGTACGTTGCATACGTAACTGGCTAAAGCTTCTCAAATTAAATCCAGACACACTGCCCAGACAAGCTTACCAGATGCTAATTAACTTAGATAACAGAGACAAACCTTGCTGGGCAACAAAAGTAAAAAACAATTTATTTTCCATGGGGTTGGGGTACGCGTGGGTACAACAGAGTGTGGGGTGCGAAAACACCTTTGTTAGTCTATTTAAACAAAGAATGAAGGATAACTATATACAAGAATGGGACAGTTCAGTATTGAGGAGAGGTAATTATCAGCAATATAGAATATTTAAAGACGTTTTCCAGGCAGAAGCCTACCTTGATTTTATGCACATTAAGTGTTTTAGAGATTGTTTGATTAAACTTCGACTGGGCGTTCTACCCTTGAAAGCTTCATTATTTAGGTTAACTTTTGGTGACGTAAGTGGCAAAGTATGATGTGCATTTTGCAATGCTGTTGAGAATGAAAATCATTTTCTATTAGAGTGTTCTTTATTTAATGATCTTCGAGATAAATATATAACTTTCCCACTTCAGTCGTATGTACATGCTTTGCAGAATGGATCAAAATTCTATTTATGGAGGATAAGTCTGTATATTTTTCATGCACTAAAATTAAGATCAGAATTTTATGAACAGCTAGCTATTGCAAGCTAATGAACGTTTAACATATGCCGTCGATTTATAATGCAATATGTATACTATATTAACCACGTGACTACCATATGTACATTCTAGGGGCTGGAGGCCCGAAGAATTGTGTTTGTTATGTGATGTTGTTTTTGCTTAATACACGGACGAAGTCCAAACGTCAAAACGTCAAACTACGTCATCATATCTCTCTCGTGCGTGGACCAAACCCTTATAAAATGACCAGCTTTTGGCCTTTTTTTATTGGCAGACTGGTGGAGGTTCCCAAGCCTTTTCCCGAGGATCTCCGAATGCTAATAAAAAGATTCAGGGACCTAGTTTGGGATCTAAGAGCACCCAAAAACAGATTAGTGAGCCTCCCCGACAGTGGCGAAGCTAGGGGAATGGGAGGGTCCAAATTCGAAAGTCCCCCCGGGACCCCACTTGAGGGGGGGCCCCCAAAGGAGTGAGCGAAAATTGTTTTTACAATAAATATTAATTATTACGCCACCGCGTTGTAATCTTGGTATTCACGTTGTTATAAGTTAGTGAATTTAGACTTATATATTTATTAAGTACATTATCTCATGTCATGATGTCGAATGTCAAAATGCAGGGGCCCCCAAAGAGGCAAAGGCCCCCCCTCACCCCCCACCCCCCGGACCCCCAAATCCCTAGCTACGCCACTGCTCCACAAACCTTACAATGAAAACAGCCCATTACAGTGACATGCTTTACCACAATGACTTTGGCGTCAGTGACTCTCTCTGTCTCTCTCTCTGTCTCTCTGTCTGTCTCTCTCTCTCTTTTCCTCTCTCTCTTTCAGTTGCTAAATATATCCTATCATATCCTATCCGATCCTATCCTATTCCATAACTCGCAGGTCGTTGGGGCACCACAGATGATCGTTTAACCAGCGTACTCCATCTTTCTATGTCCTTAGCAACCCTCATGGCTTCGCTCAGTGTCAAGTCAAATGTTGTCCTCCCATCTCTTTTTCTGCCTCCCTCTTCTTCTACCTCCTTGCACTGTGCCTTGCAGGATGGTCTTTGCAAGGCCTGATGATCTGGTGGCGTGGCCATATCATCGGAGTTTCCGTTTCTTCATCACTGTGAGCATGTCATCGTTTTGTCCAATGGCTTGTGTGTTGGCCTGTCGGACTTCGTCGTTGGTGGCTAAATATATATTAAAACTTAAAAATGTTCAGCGTTTTAATGTATAAAATAATTAACCATAGAGCTTCTGCTTATTTAAAAGCACTTTTTTAGCAAATCATCATCTCGTCATTCCTCTTCCCGATATAATGTGACATTTCCAAGACCCCGCTTAGGCATATTAAAAACATCTCTGTCCTATTCTGGTCCAACGAGTGGGATTTTCTATCACAAGAGGTCAAGAAAAGTACATCATTAATTACCATCTTTTAAAACAAGGCTCCATAAATAGGTAAGCTCCCTTTGCTCCTGATATTTAAGATGAATGTATACTTCTTTATTCTTCCATACCAAGCCACAATTTAAGTTGCTAAGAATGTGTGAATTTACATGTGTAGGTGTGTGCGTGTGTGTGTGTGTATGAGCTTGTGTGTACGGAGGGAAAAAGAGAGTGCTGTGGAGGGGTAGAAGGGTGGGAGTATGTGTATTAAAATGCATTAATTTGCTTAGTGCTTTGTTACCGTAGTTAAAAAAATATGTTTGATTCAAATTATTTTATGTTAATTATTTTGTTTGTTCTGCATTGTTAATTAAGGACTAGCTGTAAGACATGTCCAAAGGACCTAATGCTATTATCCTATTAAAGGTTTCGGTTTCGACTTCGACCTCTCTCTCTCTCTCTCTCTCTCTCTCTCTCACACACACACACACACACACACACACACAAATTCATACACAAGACTATAGCAATACTGAAAAGAGCAAATAATGCCGGTGAAAAACAACAACATCCACATTATTATTATTATTATTATTATTATTATTATTATTATTATTATTATTATTATTATTATTATTATTATTATTATTATTATTATTTCATTGGTTTATTTTATCACAGGTGAGGGTGATTAATACTTAAAATATAAACGACATATTCGTATCCTGGAAATAATGTCATTCATATTTAAAATAACTATGATAAAATCTTGAGATACGACAGTATTATAATGCTGAAGGTGATACAAGAAACAGTGACATCGACCAAAGTCTACAACAGTTTGGTTTTGGAGAAAGAATTACAGTTGCCGCGATAGCACAGATGGTGAGTCAATTGTTGGTCGTAAATAAAGGCGCGATTTGGTCTGTCATAAGCGATTTGTGTGCCAATGCACCCTCTAGTCAATTGCACGATAAAGAAAATCAAACCATATTGAGAAGAAGGAGGGGGAGGAGGAGAAGGAGGGGGAGTAGGAGAAGGAGGGGGAGGAGAAAAGGAAGGAGGCAGGGCCCAAAACCGAGAAGAAGATGATGATGGAGTGGACGACACCGATGATAACGATGATGCTAATAATGATGATGATGATGATGATGATGATGATGATGATGATGATGATGATGATGATGATAACATACATTGCATCAGGAAATTGCCCCGATGCTGGCAAGCAGTCACACAAACACACACACACATACACACACACCCACCCACCCACACACACACACACACACACATACACACACACACACACACACACACACACACACACACATTTTAAAAATATTAGCTGATAATGAATTGATGCTGACAATCGCATCTATTATATCGTGTACACAGTTAGAAAAAGTTTTATAAATTTGTTTATTCGATGTATTTTAGATGTTAAGATGATGGTGCTTTATTAGGTTACATTGTTTAATCAGTATAAGTTCTTATGGGTTTGTTGTTGCTGCTTTATTCTTTTTCTTCAATTTTGTTTTCTTTTTATCATTATTATTTATTATTTATTTATTTATTTATTGGTATTCCCTTTTTCCACCTTATCATTTATATTATTTTGTTTCTTTGTTTTATAGTCTAAAATCACATAATTTGTGAACAGACTTTAAATACATGGATTGAATTGAACACACATTTTGCAAAATGTATTCAGGTTCTCTGATGCACATTATAAATACAATGAGACATCACCCCATTTAGAAACTAATGAAAACAACCAGAATCAAGGCATTCTGCTGGAACACGGGAAGTAATAAATTCTAAGCGCTAATCATTCCACACAGGCTACAGTTCCTCACTCCTTACAGTTCCTCACTCCTTACAGTTCCTCACTCCTTACAGTTCCCACTCCTTACAGTTCCTCACTCCTTACAGTTCCTCACTCCTTACAGTTCCTCACTCCTCACAGTTCCTCACTCCTTACAGTTCCTCACTCCTCACAGTTCCTCACTCCTCACAGTTCCTCACTCCTTACAGTTCCTCACTCCTTACAGTTCCTCACAGTTCCTCACTCCTTACAGTTCCTCACTCCTTACAGTTCCTCACTCCTTATATTACCACTCCTTATAGTTCCTCACTCCTTATATTTCCCACTCCTTACAGTTCCTACTCCTTATTGTTTCCCACTCCTTACAGTTCCCACTCCTTATTGTTTCCCACTCCTTACAGTTCCCACTCCTTATTGTTTCCCACTCCTTACAGTTCCCACTCCTTATAGTTACCACTCCTTACAGTTCCCACTCCTTATTGTTTCCCACTCCTTACAGTTCCCACTCCTTATAGTTACCACTCCTTACAGTTCCCACTCCTTATAGTTACCACTCCTTATAGTTACCACTCCTTATAGTTTCCACTCCTTACAGTTCCCACTCCTTATAGTTACCACTCCTTACAGTTCCCACTCCTTATAGTTTCCACTCCTTACAGTTCCCACTCCTTATAGTTACCACTCCTTATAGTTTCCACTCCTTACAGTTCCCACTCCTTATAGTTACCACTCCTTATAGTTACCACTCCTTATAGTTTCCACTCCTTACAGTTCCCACTCCTTATAGTTACCACTCCTTATAGTTTCCACTCCTTACAGTTCCCACTCCTTATAGTTACCACTCCTTATAGTTACCACTCCTTACAGTTCCCATTCCTTATTGTTTCCCACTCCTTACAGTTCCCACTCCTTATAGTTACCACTCCTTACAGTTCCCACTCCTTATAGTTACCACTCCTTATAGTTACCACTCCTTATAGTTTCCACTCCTTACAGTTCCCACTCCTTATAGTTACCACTCCTTATAGTTTCCACTCCTTACAGTTCCCACTCCTTATAGTTACCACTCCTTATAGTTACCACTCCTTACAGTTCCCACTCCTTATTGTTTCCCACTCCTTACAGTTCCCACTCCTTATAGTTACCACTCCTTACAGTTCCCACTCCTTATAGTTACCACTCCTTATAGTTACCACTCCTTATAGTTACCACTCCTTATAGTTACCACTCCTTATAGTTACCACTTCTTATAGTTACCACTCCTTACAGTTCCCACTCCTTATTGTTTCCCACTCCTTACAGTTCCCACTCCTTATTGTTTCCCACTCCTTACAGTTCCCACTCCTTATTGTTTCCCACTCCTTACAGTTCTCACTCCTTATAGTTACCACTCCTTACAGTTCCAACCCCTTATTGTTTCCCACTCCTTACAGCTCCCACTCCTTATAGTTACCACTCCTTACAGTTCCCACTCCTTATAGTTACCACTCCTTATAGTTACCACTCCTTATAGTTTCCACTCCTTACAGTTCCCACTCCTTATAGTTACCACTCCTTACAGTTCCCACTCCTTATAGTTACCACTCCTTATAGTTACCACTCCTTATAGTTTCCACTCCTTACAGTTCCCACTCCTTATAGTTACCACTCCTTATAGTTTCCACTCCTTACAGTTCCCACTCCTTATAGTTACCACTCCTTATAGTTACCACTCCTTACAGTTCCCACTCCTTATTGTTTCCCACTCCTTACAGTTCCCACACCTTATAGTTACCACTCCTTACAGTTCCCACTCCTTATAGTTACCACTCCTTATAGTTACCACTCCTTATAGTTTCCACTCCTTACAGTTCCCACTCCTTATAGTTACCACTCCTTACAGTTCCCACGCCTTACAGTTCCTCACTCCTTATAGAGAGGTGGAATCCACCTACGTAATATTTAATAATGTTGATGCGTTAAACAATGAATTTAAGTAAACGCTTCTCCGTTACCCACAATGACGACCTCATACAGCACATTGCGTCTCAGCAGCAAATAAATTAAAAAAAAAAACTGTTTTAAAGGAAATACAAATTATATACAAAATCGCAAGATAATAACTTCTAAAACTACATTTTCTTCCCCTAACAATTCTACATTATGTTTTCAACGATGTAGGGTCCATATTTTGCAATTTCCTTCATCGTAAAACACAAGATGTTACATGAACACCTGTCAGTGCAAGTAGAATAAATTTAAAATGAAAGTCAAAGAAGTCATATTCAAGTTTCTAAACTTTGGCCTTGATTAGATGAAAGGATTCCCCGAGATCAATCTTGACAGCATAGAAAGAATCACACACAGTTCACATTCAATTGCAGATGTTACAAAGTAATCACCGTTCATCTACTGCACTCTCTGAAAACATAATCAGCAAGAAAACGAATTGACTTCCCTATGTCCAACACCAGCCTGTCTCAATATTTGCGGTTGGCTTAAGCTACATGTAGAATCTGTATTGGTTAGCGCAGTGAGCAGCCCTTGAGCTGGAAAAGCGCTAAATAAGAAAAACCATATAAGAATAAGAATCATATAAGAATAAGAATCAGCAAGCAACCATCAATTTCATTAATGTCTATGTCCCTCTTTACCTATTCTTTTGTCTTCTGGGCGTCGCAGACGCTGTCCTCGGTCGTAGATCGGCATTTTCCTTTGGCCAAAACGGCAAGATATTTTGACCGCGATATAGTCTATTAGAATAATCTCAGGAGTGTCCAGACGCTATCAGTCACAAAGACGATGTCTGGGCATCAGCCTGCGCTTCCGTTGGCAATAACAATTGTCCTGTTTTGATATTATGGAATAAAGATTCGTTGACTTGATATTTTGAAGAAGCACCACAACAACAAAAAACCGTAATCAAACGGTCCTGTCTGTTGGTCAGTAGATGTCACAATAATTGTAAAAAGTATTCTGATTGTTGTCGTTGTTGTTTTAAAATACAATCTCTGGAAATTCCACTATAGTGTCAGACGTCATTTGTATAAACAGGGTGTCTGATCACAACAGAGGACTGTTACTATCAGAATAACATAAGGTTGTAATCTTTGTTTGGAGAACGAATGTGATAGACCTGAAGGGTGGTACAGTGGATAGTGAACTAGCCTGCCTACCGTCAACCTCACCTGTTTTTGAAACCTGCAGGTGACCAACACCTATCCTATCCCGTAACTAAAAGGTCGTTGGGGCACCACAGAGGATCGTTTAACCAGCGTACTCCATCTTTCTCTTTGCTCAGCAACCCTCATACTTTCGCTCAGTGTCAAGCTAGTCCATTCTCGAATGTTGTCCTCCCACCTCTTCTTCGGTCTCCCTCTTCTTCTGCCTCCTTGCACCGTGTCTTGCAGGATGGTCTTTGAAAGGCCTGATGCTCTGGTGACGTGGCCAAACCATCGGAGTTTCCCTTTCTTCACCACTGTGAGCATGTCACCGGCTTGGTCTGTCGGATTTGTTGTTGGTGATGTGCTGGGAATAGGAAATGCCCAGTAGTCTTCTGTAGCACCTCATCCCCAAGCTTTGTATTGTTCGTTGTAGATCTGCTGTGAGGGTCCATGTTTTGCAAGCGTATAGGAAGATGGAGATGACAAGGGAGCGCAGCTGCCGTACCTTAGAATGTAGACTGATGGTCCTGTCTTTTGAAATGGGTTTCAACCTTGTCAGGGCAGCAGTTGTTTGTGCGATCCTGTAGAGGATTTCCTGTCGGGATGCATTGTATGATACAATGGCTCCTAAATATTTGTAGCTATGCACTGTGTTGAGGGAATGGCCTGGACATTGATGTCCATGTTGATGCCATTGGTGTTGTTTATCATCATTTTGGTCTTCTCTTCATTTATTTCCATTCCATAGGCTCTGAAGGTGGTTTCAAGCCTCTGTACCAGTTATTCAAGTTCTTGTTCCTTTCCAGCCAATCTATCAATGTCATCCGCAAAACAGAGGTTTGAGACTGCTGTACCCCTATACTGACTGACTGTGCCTTCGTGATCGGCAAGGGCATCTGACATGATGCGCTCTAGGAAGATGTTAAAAAGTGTTGGAGAGAGAAGGCATCCTTGACGCACACCGATTGTTGTTCTGCCCAGTTTCCGATGGCGCTGTTATGGAGGACTGCACTGGTAGCCTTGTCGTACAGGCTTTTGATGACTTCAATAATTTTAGGGCTGATGTTTTACACTCTCATTGTTGCCCACAGAGTTGCATGCCAGACTCGATCAAACGCCTTCTTGAGGTCTACGAACACATGATATAAATGTTGTTGGTGTAGGTATTTCTCGCAGATTATTCGGAGGTTGAAAATCTGTTCAGTGGTACTTCGCCCTGCTCTGAATCCTGCTTGTTCTTCAGCTATGACTTGTTCAGCTTGGGGTTTCAACCTGTTGAGTATTATTTTGAGGAGGTCCTTGCTGGGATGGCTGATGAGGCTGTTGGTGAGGTAATTTTCACACTCCTGAAGGTTACCTTTTTTTGGGAAGAATGATGACTAGCGACTGGGTCCAAGGTGTAGGCCAGTCTGCCAGGCGACCAACACCCATCTTGATATGTAGGCAACACAATTGATTTGCTCAAAAAATAATGGCGGGCTTAGCTGCAGCCATCCCATAATGTGGAGCTCGCTACATTAGTGTGACATTTTAACAGAATTATCTCACCCACTTTGTTTCACAGGATCCTCTCTCTCTCTCTCTCTCTCTCTCTCTCTCTCTCTCTCTCTCTCTCTCTCACAAATCTCAATCGTTTCTTGTAGGAATTTTGTACAGAAATCCGTCGTCTGCATATATTTGGTATGATCATTTTGTTCAAATGATGGACAATGTCAGGGCAACAAATATAGATATTATTTTACTCGGTGATTTTAATATTGACTTGCATAAACCACAGCATTCCTGGAAATCCACGTTGTCCATGTTTGGTCTCCATCAGCTTGTAAAGGAATCAACTCGAATAACACCAACTCCTCAACTCTTCTGGATCATATTTACATGTACACCAATCAGAGGAATAGAGTTGATAAAGTTATGGTGATTCAAAGTGGCATGAGTGACCACTGTCCTACTATTTGCACATGGCTATGTGAGCGTGATAAGTATACTAAAACAGAGCACGATTACATACAATACAGGTCCTTTAAAAACTTCCATAAGAACGCATTTTTGTTCGAGCTTAGTCTAATTTTATTTGCGAATGTGCTGAACAAGACGGATCCAAATGAACCTCTTGAAGAATTCTATTCACTCTTCCTTCCTGTTATAAATAAACATGCACCTATGTGTAAGAAGAGAGTAAAAAGTCCAACACTTCCAAACTGGCTAACTCCCAAAATAATAAAAGCTATGAAACAGCGAGACAGATACAAAAATAATAAGCTGTTTAATGAATATAAAATTTTAAAAACCAAAGTCAATACTCTCGTTAAAATGTCCAAGAAAAATTATTTTCAGAAAATAATTGAAAATGGGGGGATACCGCCTCACTTTGGAAACCAATGAATGAAATCACACACAAATCACGTAATCAGAACCATGTGAATAAAGCTACCTTTTCTGAAGAAGAATACAACAGCCACTTTTTAAGCATAGCCAACATTGGTCTCAAAGGTAAACATGACTACACCACCCCACGTAGACTAGAAGATTTGTATAATCAAAGAAGATGTTCAAACTCTTTCGCATTCCCCCCGCTGGCCATAAATAAAGTAGGAAAATATGTAATGGATCTACAAAACAAGCGTTCCACGTGTCCAGATAACATCAATTCTTTTATCCTAAAAATATCTCTGCCATACATTGTTGAAATTGTAACTTACGTTCTTAATCTAAGTCTTCAAAAAGGTGTATTTCCGACTTCACTCAAAATTGCCAAAGTCATCCCACTACCAATAATCAAAACCCCGAATGGTCTCAGTGATTATCGACCCATTTCTTTGTTATAAATTTTGTCCAAACCCTTGGAAAAAACATATGCAAAAACATCTTTTGCAATATATAGAAAACCACAAACTGTTACATAATTTGCAGTTTGGATTTCGTAAACATCATTCTTGTCACACAGCGCTAACCATATTATGTGACACATGGTTATCGGCTATCAATCGATCAAAAGTTACCGGAGCAGTTTTTCTTGATTTCAAGAAGGCATAATCGATCATAGCATATTATTAACAAAATGAAACCTTTATGTTAATAGCAATGACACCACTTCGTTCCTCAAATCGTACCTCTCAGACAGAACACAATGTGTCTATTTAAATGGTAAATCGTCAAGTTATAAAACTTTTACATGTGGCTCAATTATGGATCCACTTCTCTTTTGTTTATTTATCAATGATTTACCCTTGGCTCTTGAAAACTCAAACATATCAGGCGAATTATTTGCTGATGACAATACTCTACATACTTCTGACAAAGATCTGTCCAAAGTCCAGCTTTCACTTCAGCAATGCCTGTTGGTTGGGCAAAACTGGTGCAAAGAAAACAAAATGTTGCTCAACCCCATAAAAAGAAAATCAATGGTAATAACAAGGCAGAAGCACCAAAATACAGCCTCTTAACTTAAGCCTTGACATTGATTCTAAACCAATTATTAAGTCCGTGAACATAAACTACTTGGTGTAGCTATTGATTTCGAATTAAACTGCCACTGCCATGTAAATAAGGTGAGCAAAACTTTATATAGAAATTTGTTTCTACTTAAGCAACTAATATAGAAATCAGAAACAAAATACACAAAAAACACCAAGAAAAATATAAAAGCAAAGACTTTCGGGCTACGCCCTTCTTCAGTGATGAAAAATAAATAAAACATGAGGTCAGTGATGATGACGTAAACACTAAACATGCGTCATAGAAGACGCTCTCTCTCTCTCTCTCTCTCTCTCTCTCTCTCTCTCTCTCTCTCTCTCTCTCTCTCTCTCTCTCTCTCTCTCTCTCTCTCTAACACACACACTTTCTCTCTCGCTCTCTCTCTCTCTCTCTCTCTCTCTCTCTCTAATTAATAATACATAATAATAATAATAATAATAATAATAATAATAATAATAATAATAATAATAATAATAACAACAACAACAACGACAATAATAACAACAACAACAATAATAATAATAAAAGGCCAGAGAACTCAGACATCGAAAATGCAAGGTAAAGCACGAAATGTTACAAACTAATCACCAACCACCCAAGGAAACAGTGCTGAAAACAGTCAGTCAAATACATTCAGCCCCTCAGGGTAGTTGGTGCGTAGCTTGTAACGCCAGAATTTCTCCCTCCGTTTTCTAATGTCAGGATTGTCTATTTTGACTTGTTCAATGACTGTCACTCTCATGGCAGAGAGGGCGTGTCCAGGGGACCTGAAGTGTTTTGCCACTAGTGTGTCCACGTCTTTGCGGATCGCGTGCGTGTGCCCGTAAAATCTTTTGCGGATAGTCTGTCCAGTCTCACCTACATACTGCTTGCCGTGACACTGTTCACAGTCTATGAGGTAGATGACATTGACAGACGTGCACGACAAGCGGTCTCTGATTTGGAACGACTGGCCAGTGACCACGCTGTGGAAGGTAGTGGTGTCCTGCATGTGACTTGCACACAGCACGCACTTGTTGCATGGGTGACAACCGGCGTCTGTCACTGTAGCTGAGGCTGGTGTGGAAGGCAGAGAAGATGGCATGAGCAAGTTTCTGAGGCTGAAGCAGTTCCGTTCACCAACAATGGGCGGGTCGGGGTTAGCTTTCCTCATTCGGGCGCTGGTATGCAGTACCGGTAGAAACTGCTTTAGCCACTTGCTCAAAGGGGGTTACTTGGATTGTGCCGGATTCACAGCAAAATGTTGGACTTGAAGCTAGAAAAAATATTTTCTACGCACATTGTTTGTCTCATATAAATTATGCATCATCGATCTGGTGTATGGCGAGTGAAAACACTTTAAAAAGTTTGAACTCTCTTCACCGACGAGCAGTTAAGCTTATTCACACTGACCCAACTTTGACTACTGAACAAAAAATGAAAACTTTGCCAATATTACCTTTGGATAAGCAATTTATTTACAAGAAAGCAATGCTTATGTACAAAGTTCACACAAATCAATCACCTGAATACCTAAAGGTCCTTCTCTCTGCAGCCCCAAACAGTCGATCCATCAGATCTAAAAGGTATTTATTGCCCTTAACTCACACTGATAAATTTAAATCCAGCTTTTACTTTTCTGGACCTTCAATTTGGAATTTTCTTCCAACACAAATCCAACAATAGACAACAGTTGGCGGTTTCAAAACAAAATTACGCTACCATTTATTCAATCAGCTCAAATATAACCAATATTATTAATGCTAAATTGGTAATTATGTAACAGCCTTAATTTTTATAACGTATATATTATGTTATTATAATTGTAAAGGTAAAATTCATGTTATCATTTGTCATCATAAATGTGCATGCAAAAATCAAGTGTATTGCTTCATATTGTTTAATTTGTTTCCTAAAAATGTAAAACTTTTTTTGTTGTGTAATTTGCTTTTAACTAATTGAACCTCTTAAGATTGTTTCATTGTTATTGTCTCCTAAAGAGATTTGCTTTTAATGTTTCTAGCCATTTATTGTAGTAGTAGTAGTAGTAGTAGTAGTAGTAGTAGTAGTAGTAGTAGTAGTAGTAGTAGTAGTAGTAGTAGTAGTGGTATAAGTAGTTGTAGCAGTAATGGTGGTTGTGCTTTTTGTTTTCTTGTATTTGTTGTAATACACGTTGTTTTTGTTTTATTTAATGGCATAGTAAATCTTGATGTTATTTTATTACAAAAGGTCTGATTGTAAGAACAGGCTTATGCCTAAAATCTTAGCCTTTTAAAATAAAGTTCTGAAGTCTGAAGTCTCTCTCTCTTGTAAATGATCAGTTTCACGACTGGTCATAGGAAAAAGAAGATTTTCCGTCAAAGACGACAGAATGACACTGCCTTATATTTTGGGCAATGCTGTTCTCCGCTCCATATAGGAGGTCCACTGTTGGTTAATGGCAAAGTGTGTCACAGCTGTTTCCACCTTTGGAGGTTTTCACCAGGCGCACGCAGGTTAACTGTGCTGAAGTGGTGTCCAACATCAAACGACTATCGTGCAAAAGTAGTGTTGTAGGAAATCTGCCTACAGACTTTAGCTCTAAATCTTTGTTCCAGCGGCACACACTTGTGGTCCTCCTACGAAGATTGGATGAAAGCATTCCTGAAAGACTTCCTCCTTGCCTTCAAACTTTAAGGTTTGACAGAGTGGTAAAAATGTGTGCAAATTAGTAGTGGGAGAGCGGCAGAAAAGTCTGAATGAGTTGTATGAATGTTGTGTTGCACAAAAGGCTAGGATGATTGCGGGAGACACTACACATATTGTGGTCAAACAATATGACGTTCTCCCATCTGGACGTCGTGTCCGTATACCCAAGTGTTCCACTGTACGAATCAGATCTACCTTTGTCCCCAAATCCATCCATATCCCGCTATTAAACAAACGTGAATACGTGTCTCAAAATGAATAGAAGGGTTTTAGGGTGTGCCAAGTGTGTGTCTGTGTGTGTATGTTTGTGTGTGTGTGTGTGGAACGGAAGAGAGGGGGGGGGGTGATGCGCACGTGCGCATATCTTGATTATATTGTTACATTCTGATATTATTGTTATGAAGTTATTTTGTTATACTAATTGTTATTGTTACAAGCCCCAAGGGCAGGATGTAAAAAAGCACACCCAGTGCTTAATCTTTTACCCTTGTTAAATAAAATTGTGATCTTGATCTTGATGTTGATCTTGATCTGTGTTGTGTGTGTGTGTGTTGTGTGTGTGTTGGATTGTCTTAATTGTGTTTATCCTCCAACTGTTTTTAATTACGGACAGCGCACTTTAATACTTTCTTGTTGCCTGTTGCTTCGATTCAGTCGAAGCATTTTCCAACCTTTTAATAAGTGAGTGTTTGTAATTGCCTTGTTGTATTACACATGTATTGCCATTGTTTGCCAATCTTCTTTGGGAAAAATGAGTTATGAGTTCTTTTTCCTACATGTAACGCAAACACATATTTCTCAGCGTGTCACCCGCCGACATCTGCCCATCCCCACTTTCAACTTCAGTTTGGTTCAACTTATTTTATGCCCAAAATCAATCCTTCAAAGTATCCATTGCCTAACTATAGTCCCAGTTCGCGTTGTCCTTTTGTACCACTATGTGGGCCATTCCTTCAGTCGCCGTCAACAAAGACAAAGGGGGATAACTACTAGTACTAAACAGCAATAGCAATAAAGCAAGGGAGAAAATCATTCCTGTCTTTTCCTTGCTCCCTAATGTCACAAGTCCAGATCGTTTGGCAGGAGTGGGCCATCCACTGGAGCTAAGCGAAGGAGACAGACCTGCGAATCATTTTGTCATGATTGTGCCCAGTAAGAAACAAAAAATCAGAACTAAGCATTATTTTGTCATGTGCCCAAGTAAACGAAACAAAACATGGGGGGAAAAAAGGCAGAAGTAGACATTATTTTGTCATGCGCCCTGAGAAACTGATACTAAAATCTCTCAAAGTCTCGGTTCTCGGGTCTCAGGGTACGAGACGAGACGACCGCGAGACTACAACACCACAAAGTCTCGCCAAACGAGACTGCTCTTCTAACCTCTCATCAAAACCATCATTGTTACGGGACTTCTTGATGCCATGAGTACAATTGTAGTGTTATTTCTTGGTCCAGGCGAAATATCCACGATTTCTTGAAGAAGAAGAAGAAGAAGAAGAAGAAGAAGAAGGTATGGGT
>CM072517.1:71541236-71573736 GCA_036898135.1 Oncomelania hupensis
TGCATTTGGTTCTAACAGTGGAAAATTTAGGCACTCGAAAATGGCGATGGAGCAGATGGTAAAAGTGTATAATTCTTTGCAAAGACGTGTGTGGCGTCTCTCGCAATCTCTTTTGCCTTTCGCACTGCACGGCACTCATACAACTCAGTCAGACTCTTCTGTTTCTCTCTAATCACTATTACTACTACTACTACTCCTCCTGCTGCTACTGCTGCTGCTGGAGCACTAGCAACGACAACTACTACTATTCGTTACGATTGAGACGCGCACGACAGTTCCGAACATTTTGTTGTGCAATGCGTGCAATAATAGCCTGTATTTACTTTTGATTTGATTCTGCGCTGTTGCTAGAGAAAGATTGTTATAATGTTGAACATTTTCGTCGACCAATTGTAACGAACGCAATTCATATATGTTTTGTATGACCAGTGACACCACCTGGCAGAAAGCGTCCAATATTTACAAGCTGATCCAACAGACCTCAGACACACAAATGAGGAGTTTTGTCCCGGAAAAGTTTTCAAGAAAAACGTTAGGTGACTGGCCTAGCGAAGAAGAAGATAGTATAGTAGATTGATAGAACATAGTTTGGAATGAGAAAAAACAAAAGAGAAAGACAGCACTAAATTTCCAGAAAGCGGGGATACTATTTATACTGAAACCCCCGGCACGCCCACGGGGGGAACACCACCACCACCACCACCAACAACAACAACAACAACAACTACTACTACTACTACTACTACTACTACTACTACTACTACTACTACTACTACTATTACTACTACTACTACTACTGCAGCAGCAGCGGCTTTTACTACCAGCAGTTGTTTATGCGACATAGGCAAAGAGGGTGAAGAAATTAGCACAAAGAGAGATCAATGGTCAGAGATGGATACAACGCTCCAAAATCTACTACTACTACTACTACTACTACTACTACTACTACTACTACTACTACTACTACTACTACTACTACTACTACTACTGCAGCAGCAGCGGCTTTTACTACCAGCAGTTGTTTATGTGACATAGGCAAAAAGGGTGAAGAAATGACCACAGAGAGAGATCAATGGTCAGAGATGGATAAAACGCTCCAAAATCATGCTGCCTACATCATCTTCTCTCCTTGACACTAACACACTGGCGGGGGCGGAAGGAGAGACAACTCTGGTAGGCCTCATAAAAAAGGGAACCGGATGCGAACAATCTCACGCATGCGCAGAATTGAAAACATGAACACGAGTGTGTACTGATGTCGTCAGCTCTTTGGAGCGTGTCAATGCGGCCAGACGGAACACACACAGAGAGAGACAAACTCACCCATACCTACACACACACACACACACACACACAGACCTCTGAGGCATCATTAAATGTGGAAACAATTTTAGAATAAGGATACTTGTATGTTGTCAATTCAACACACTTGTAAGAGCAGTACCATTGACATTATAGTCTACACTCTATAGGACCATGGTTTACGACATACGACCCATTGACGTTATAGTCTACACTCTATAGGACGATGCTTTACAATGTGGCACAACGACACTGGTTTAGTGTGGAATCAATACATTATCGTTTAAAGGGACCCGCTGTGACCCTCGTCTCTTCCACCCACCCGCACCTCAACAACTGTTCCTTTTAACATTTATAACGAGTCTTACCCTACTGAAATACAACAACAACAACAACAACAACAACAACAACAACTAATACTACTACTACTACTACTACTACTACTACTACTACTACTACTACTACTACTACTACTACTACTGATATTTATAAGGCGCTCTCCCTAGTAAGGAACAGTTCAAAGCGTTCCTTCACGCATTCACACAGTCCTTAAACATTAGTACACGACCAGTACCAAATGGCTTGGAGCAGGCCATTTGAAAGCGGACTGGGGGAGAGCCAGTAATAAAGTAAGTTATTCCCCACACATCCACACACAAACAAGCATATACAAACACACACACAAGCACGCATGCACGCAAAAAAAAGGATGAGGCATTATGGAAGAAGCAGTCTGAAGACCGAACAGATCAGGAGAAGACTTTAGAGAAGAAATGAGCTTTGGGGTTTGCTTTGAAGGTTTTGATATTGGGTAAGCATAAGCTTACAATAAAACGTAACTTTAAAAAGTATAGTGATTGTGCTCCGATGGTGTGGCCTTGCAAAGGCCACCCTGCAAGGCACGGTGCAAGGAGGCTGAAGAATAGGGAGACAGAAAAAGAGGTGGGAGAACAACATTCGAGAATGGACTGGCTTGACACTGAGCGAAGCCATGAGGATTGCTGAGGACAGAGAGAGATGGAGTATGCTGGTTAAACGATCATCTGTGGTGCCCCAACGACTTTCGAGTTACGGGATAGGATAGGATGAATAGGATAGGATTGTTTCAATCAAGAAATTCCGTCGTTTTTGTGCGTAGTAACAGCTACCGCACTAGTGCTAAAAATAGAATCTACCAAAGATGATAAGAAAGAAAAACCATAACAAAGTTGCATGCGAAGGGTTTTATTTTTTAGGTTGATACAATAGATACTCCCTCACCCCATACACCAAGGCTGATACAATAGATACTCCCTCACCCCCATACACCAAGGTTGATACAATAGATCCTACCTCACCCCATACACCAAGGTTGATACAATAGATCCTCCCTCACCCCATACACCAAGGTTGATACAATAAATCCTACCTCACCCCATACACCAAGGTTGATACAATAGATCCTCCCTCACCCCATACACCAAGGTTGATACAATAAATCCTACCTCACCCCATACACCAAGGTTGATACAATAGATACTACCTCACCCCATACACCAAGGTTGATACAATAGATACTACCTCACCCCATACACCAAGGTTGATACAATAGATCCTCCCTCACCCCATACACCAAGGTTGATACAATAGATCCTCCCTCATCCCCCCTTACACCAAGGTTGATACAATAAATCCTACCTCCATACACCAAGGTTGATACAATAGATCATACCTCACCCCATACACCAAGGTTGATACAATAGATCCTACCTCACCCCACACACCAAGGTTGATACAATAGATCCTACCTCACCCCATACACCAAGGTTGATACAATAGATCCTCCCTCACCCCATACACCAAGGTTGATACAATAGATACTCCCTCACCCCATACACCAAGGACGCACTCTTCAAACCGCCTAGTCCCTTCAGAAACAGTGTAAGATCTATGTGGTATTTGTGCACCGTTAAAACAAGGGAAATTACTCCCTGTCAGGCCAGAAATGGAAAATTCAAAGTAGAGTGGTTGGTTGGAGCATGGCCGAAAGCCCAATTTATCATTGTTTAATGTAATGACAATGCCAATTTATCACTGTTTATTGTAATAGCAATGCCAATTTATCATTGTTTAATGTAATAACAATGCCAATTTATCATTGTCTAATGTAATGACAATGCCAATTTATCATTGTTTAATGTAATAACAATGCCAATTTATCATTGTTTAATGTAATAACAAAGCCAATTTATCATTGTTTAATGTAATAACAATGCCAATTTATTATTGTTTAATGTAATACCAATGCCAATTTATCATTGTTTAATGTAATAACAAAGCCCATTTATTATTGTTTAATGTAATAACAATGTCAATTTATCATTATTTAATGTAATAACAAAGCCAATTTATCATTGTTTAATGTAATAACAATACCAATTTTAGAAGGATCCCCCTTTTCGCAAAAAGGTAAACAAAGCTTTCGAGTCGGCCATTTTTAAACAGGGGAATTTATGAATTGTATTGTTTTGAAAATCGAAATGTACAATTATTGAAGTCATCAAACAGCGTCATCGGAAACTGGTTCAGAACAACAATCGGTGTGCGTCAAGGATGCCTACTCTCTCCAACACTCTTCAACCTCTTCCTAGAGCGCATCATGTTAGATGCCCTTGCAGGTCATGAAGGCACAGAAAGCATAGGGGGTAGAGTAATCTCCAACCTTCGATTTGTCAGTAATATTGATGGATTGGCTGGAGAGGAACAAGAACTTGAACAGCTGGTACAGAGGCTTGACACCACCTCCAGAGCCTATGGAATGGAAGTAATTGCAGAGAAGACCAAAATGATGACCAACAACACCAATGGCATCAACACGGACATCAAATGTCAATCCCTCAACACAGTGCATAGCTTCAAATATTTAGGAACCATTGTATCAGACAATGGGTCCCGAAAGGAAGTCCTCTCCAGGATCGCACAAACAACTGCTGCCCTGACAAGGTTGAAGCCCATTTGGAAAGACAGGACCATCAGTCTACATTCCAAAGTAAGACTGCTACGCTCCCTTGTCATCTCCATCTTCTTATATGTTTGCGAAGCATGGACCCTCACAGCAGATCTCCAACGAAGAATACAAAGCATGGAGATGAGGTGCTACAGAAGACTTCTGGGCATTTCCTATACCCAACACATCACCAACGACGAAGTCCGACAGACCATCACACAAGCCTTTGGACAACACGATGACCTGCTAACAGTGGTCAAGAAACGGAAACTCCGATGGCATGGCCACGTCACCTGATCCTCAGGTCTTGCAAAGACCATCCTGCAAGGCACAGTGCAGGGAGGTAGAAAAAGAGGGAGACCGAAAAAGAGGTGGGAGGACAACATTCGAGAATGGACTTGTTTGAAACTGAACGCAACCATCAGGGTTGCTGAGGACAGGAAAAGATGGAGTACGTTGGTTAAACGATCATCTGTACTGCCCCTACCACCTCCGAGTTACGGTATAGGATAGGATATGTAAAGTGGTGAAATAAACTAGGCCTTCAAAATCTACTCACACATAAATTAATGGTATGTTTATTATAAAACCAACACCCAAGCAGCTTGATATTGATACGCATGAATTACATTTAATATTAATTTGAGTGCAATTGCTATCTGTGACATGATGCAGTGGTGCTGAGTGTGATTCCAGTGTTAGTGTTTTACATGTATTTATAATTTTAAAACGATATTGCTACTGTTCGTTTGTGTGTGGTAAAACGTAACCTACCCCGGCCACTATATTCATGTGCTGCCACTAGAGTAATTGCACCGCGTGAGACAAATAAAATAGTATTGTATTGCATTGTATTGTATTGTATTAAACGCATTCACACTCGCCTACGTGCACTAGTTTACACTGCACGGCCTTATACTGCAATGCAAATGTGTACATGTGATGCTTTGTCGTGTTACATAATGTCAGCTTACAATGTAGAGGTAGATTTGTGAGTGTGAGGGGAGTTCCCAGTGCTTTGTATATGAGCGTGTGTGGATGACATAGGGCTTAGGCTTAAGTGTGCCTACTATATTTATTGACATTTACAATTAATTCCTTAGTGCTGTTTCTCAAGTTTTAGTGTCTTGAATTTTGTTTAAACAACGTGTACCGCCTGACAGCATTCCTTGAAAGACGTTATACAGATTTGATGTATTGAATCGAATGGAATGGAATTGAATTGAATTAGATGTCAAATTCTTTTTCTGTCAGAGACACATGCTTACATAAACACGCACACACACATAACACACACACATACACAAGCACGCGCAGTCATGCACATACAGACACACACACACACACATGCACATAAAACTAAAAATGATGTTATGCCAGTAGAACCAAGAAGGACGAGCACCGCTACACGTGACATGTCTTTCCTTGATGATTAATTTTGCCTCTGAGCTTAGAGAGGCGCTAGGACCTCCTTTTGTTCATTTCCTGTTTTTGGGAAAGAGTAACCTCCCTTCAAGGTGCGTGATTTTATTGGAAAGTAGTGTGCCTTTTGATTGGTCATGCGGAGGTCCACAAAAATCAAAGCACTCCCAAGGGAGGGAACTCTTGAACGTAAAAGAAACCATAACATTTCTCCGGTGAGATTTCCCCGTCAAACTTTATCAGCTTAGCAAATTTCAGAAATTTATTTATTTATTTATTTATTTATTTATTTATTTATTTTTTATTTTTATTTCATGTAACGTCTTTTAGCATTTATGAGTTCAGACAAACGAACCTTTAGCATTATCTGCTTTAGCACATTTTAAAACGATTCTACGTGTAAGATGAATCGATTGCTGATTTTGTTTGTCGTGGGAGAAATTTGTCCACGCCTGGACTCTTGCTGTCTTTTGTGCCGTTTGTTTCCGCAGTTAGGCACAAAGGCCACCTAATGAGTGCTCTCATTGCTTCCAATACAATTTATAAAGCTGTAATATTATTTATCGCGGACGATTATCTTATTTGAAATAAATGAAAAAAATGTCATTTATGATTGATACATATGTTGTTACTTTTAAATTATTGTTATTATTTTTTTTTGTAATTTCAATGTGTAGTATTTGCCCAAAACCGCTTCTAAGGAGTTCCTGCAATCTTTCCAAACAATCTATAAAGCTGTAACATTATTCATCACAGACGATTACATCATTTAAAATGAATGAAAAATTCAGTTATAAATCATATCACGAAGGCACAGTCAGCATAGGGGGAAGAGCAATCTCCAACCTTCGTTTTGCGGATGACATTGACGAATTGGCTGGAGAGGAACACGAACTTGAACAGCTGGTACAGAGGCTTGACACCACCTCCAGAACCTATGGAATGGACATAAGTGCAGAGAAGACCAAAATTATGACCAACAACACCAATGGCATCAACACGGACATCAAAGTCCAAGGCCAATCCCTCAACACAGTGCATAGCTTCTGTGACGGGGGTTCTATTGTTGCTGGGCTCTGCACAATGGAATGCTATTACCTCCTTTTCTTAGTCTGTGGGGATAGCTAGTTATCTCCCTTTGACTTAACTTAATACATTTATTTGTTTAGCTCGGTCTGTGTTTAGGCTGGGGTAGATAGATAGAAAAATGGTTAAAGATCACTGTCACACTAGCTTTCACACGGCTATGAATCATATGTAATCCAGCCACTTGAGAACAGTAAAAATCACACATTTATTTCTTCCACTCTATACACGATATTCGAAGTACGAAACTAACTTAAAAGTTCAATTGTCAATGCGAATGGTTCGCTCGCTGATAATTTAGGCAGCTACTTTTTCATCATAGGGCACTGGATACTTTCTGCCCTAATGGTCAGAATTCTTGAAGAGTGGACTACTGTGGTCCGGTTTATACAGAGTTTTAGTGCACTGATCCTTGTGGCACTTAACTGCGTGGTTAAAGCGCTGCGTTGAGGTCGCTTCTGGGACAATCTGTGTTGTCTTGGAGTCTTTGACTTTGTGGTTCGATGGTTGGGCTATCTGCGCACCATGCTGGAGATGCCTCGGCAGCCAACTGTAAGCGTCGACGTGGTTGTGTCTTTTGCTGAGTTGAGCTCACGATATAACGCCTGCTCGTCTGTAACATATGAGACAAAATTCTGCACAACCCTGTATAATAGGTCTGTGCAGAGCGTCTCACTGAAGGCCAAGGTAGCCCTCAGTGATAGCTCTACATCTCTATACATAAGCGACGAACATTCTGCTAAGTCTGTGGTCCACTGGAATCTCCACTCTAATTTCCTATACATATATAAATATAAATCGTGGCTAACTATACACATAAAGAAATAATAATATTATAAACATTCTCGGGTACAGCCACTGGTCTGCAAGCATACATATATGTTAAACATCCGTGGGTCCGTACATAATACAACATGGCGTCGGCCGGTCGTGATCGACATGAGGACACGCAACGTGGGACTAACTATTCAATTCTATGCATAGCAAATTCCACAAACATAATTCAACAATAAATACATCACAATGAAACAGAAGTATGTTCATTTACCTGTTTGACAATGTCAGGCCGTGGCTACTTGATTGAATTCGAATATTCAACAAGTACTGCTGTCTAATCTTCTCAGGAGATAGATTTCTGCTTGAGTGTACTGTGTACTGCTCAGCGTTCCAAACTCGACTGACGTTCGATCTCTTAGCTTGAATCACCCAGAACTGGTTCTAACTAACTTGGCTGTGTTCTCATTGGATGAAAAATCTAAGTGGATGTAAAATTCGAAACACTATCGTAGGCTGCGATGATGTCACTAACTGTGCTTGCATCAAGCTCCAACTGTGTTACGCATGATCACTTCTGTCGTCTGCTTTAGACTAACAGTAACCTTCTAAGCCTACACTGACCAAACAAGCAAAAACTCAAATTGTGCAGGGTAAACAGGTCCTCTTGTTACAGCTTCAAATATTTGGGAGCCATTGTATCAGACAATGGGTCCAGACAGGAAGTCCTCTCCAGGATCGCACAAACAACTGCTGCCCTGGCGAGGTTGAAGCCAATTTGGAAAGACAGGACCATCAGTCTACATTTCCAAGGTAAGGCTGCTGCGCTCCCTTGTCATCTCCATCTTCCTATATGCTTGCGAAACATGGACCCTCACAGGAGATCTATAACGAAGAATACAAAGCATGGAGATGAGGTGCTACAGAAGACTTCTAGGCATTTCCTATACCCAGCACATTACCAACGACGAAGTCCGACAAACCATCACACAAGCCATTGGACAACACGATGACCTGCTTACAGTGGTGAAAAAAACGGAAACTCCGATGGTATGACCACGTCACCAGATCATCAGGTCTTGCAAAGACCATCCTGCAAGGCACAGTGCAAGGAAGTAGAAGAAGAGGGAGACAGAAAAAAAGGTGGGAGGACAACATTCGAGAATGGACTGGTTTGACACTGAACGAAACCATCAGGGTTGCTGAGGACAGGGAAGGATGGAGTACGCTGGTTAAACGATCATTTGTGGTGCCCCTACGACCTCCGTGTTATGGGATAGGATAGGGATAGGATGTAAAAAAAATCATAAGTATGGTGTGTTTTTAATAACTAAGTTCTTTTGAAATCAAACGACTTTGTAATAATGTTTTCCTATACCCAGCACATCACCAACACCGAGGTCCGACAGACCATCACACAAGCCATTGGACAACATTATGACATGCTCACAGTGGTGAAGAAACGGAAACTCCGATGGTATGGCCACGTCACCAGAGCACCAGGCCTTGCAAAGATCACCCTGCAAAGTACGGTGCAAGGAGGCAGAAGAAGAGGGAGACAGAAAAAGAGGTGGGATGACAACATTCGAGATTGGACTGGCTTGACACTGAGCGAAGTCATGAGGTTTCTGAGGACAGAGAAAGATGGAGTACGGTGGTTAAACAACATCTGTGGTGCCCAAACGATTTTCGAGTTACTGGATAGGATTGGATAGGATAGGAATAATGTTTATCGCAGACGATTATTTCATTTAAAATTAATAAAAAATATGTCAGTTATTATGTAAAAAAATAGTTTTTTTTATTTTGAAATAGAATTTTAATTTGTAAAATTATTTATCGCAGATGATTATCTCATTTAATATGAATCAAAATAGATGAGTTAGAATTCATACTTTTTTTTAATTAGTTCCTTCTGTTAAAATCGAATTTTAATTTGTATTATTATTAAACGCAAACGATTACCTCATTTGAAATGAATGAAGAAAGGTAGTTGTAATTGATACATAGATATTGTTTCTTTTAACATCTTCCTTTTAAATTCGAATTTAAATGTGTAATATAATCTAACACAGACGATTACCTCATTTGAAATGAATGAAAAAGGTCAATTATAATTGATAAATTTGGTTTTCAAACATTAGCTCTTCCTGTTGAAATGCAATCTGAATTTGTAATGTTATTTATCACAGATGATTACCTCCTTTAAAAAGAATTAAAAAAGGTCAATTATAATTGAAACATGTGTTCTTCCTTTTAAAATTCAATTTGAATTTGTAATATTATTACAAACGATTAGTTTATTTGAAATGAATGAAAACAAGTTATGTCAGTTATATTTGATATATATATAAGCTTTGTGTTCGTTCTTTCAGTTTAAATCTAGTGCAGATTTGTAGTGTTTTTAATCGGAAGCCATTTACATCACTACTTGTAGTGAAATGATTTTCTTATGCGTAATTGCTAATTAAAGTATTTGTAGTTGAGGCGCAGTGGTCTAATGGTAGTGCTTTGGCTTGCGGATCTAAAGGTCCCGGGTTCGAACCCTGGCCGGGGCATTGTGTTGTGTCTTGGGAAAGACACTTTACTCCCGTTTCCTACTCCTTCGGATGAGAGTATAAACCGAGGTCTAGTCTGTGTGTCGCATACATTCCATCATAACGGACTTTAAAGATCCTGACGCTCATGTCCTAGACGGGTGAGTGCCGATAACAAGAACACACCCAGCATGCACTTGGTCCTTCTCCCCTATCCCTGGCTGGCCAGGATAGTGCTCAGTTGTCCGGGCGTCAGACCATGCGCCCAAAGGCTGCGGGTTGGCGTCTCGGGCGGTTTAAATTATATCCTGTATCGGCCAGCGCCTAGTGTCTGGTCAAGTACGGCGAGATTAGTGCGCTAAAAAAATCCTCAATAATAAAATAAAATAGTGGATTTTGCGCTATTCTAACAAATGCGAACTTTTATTTATAAACATTTATCGTAATCGGTTGATGTCCTTTGGAATAAATAAATGTCTTTCCTTCTTCTTCTTCTTTTGAAGATAACATGTGGGCGTCATGAATTAGCGATGTCAATGATGGTATCAGATTTGCTTTCATTTCAAGATAAATTGTTTTGAACAGAGATGCCGCATTCCGATTGTCATCCATCATCCGTCATCGTCCCTAGGCTGAGCAAACCAAGCGTAGCATGCATCACGAGGATCATGAAAACTAAGCTGAAATTTAATGAATGAAAGAAAATGAAAGAGAAAGAAAGAAGAAAAGAATGAAAGAGAAAGAAAAAAGAAAGAAAAAAAGATTGAAAAAAAAATTAAATGGAAGGATCAAATAAAAGAAAAGATGACATTTTATGAAAGAAATAAAGAACAAAAGTAAAAGATGAAGTTTTATGAAAGGAATAAATAAAAAGATGAATTTTATGAAAGAAATAAAGAACAACAACAAAAAAAAAACAAAGATGAAAACAAAGAAAAAAGAAAAAAAAAGACTAAATTGAAAAAAAAAAGATAAATAAAAGGTGAAAAAAATCATCAAAAGAAACACAGAAAAAGAAAGAAAATATAGATAAAAAGGATGAAAGAATGAAAGGATTAAAAAAAATAGTACAAGAAGAGAAAGAAAGACGAAGATGGACAAAAAAAGAGGAAGAAAATAATAAAATACAGAAAAAGAGGAAAAATCATTTAAACGTTCAACCAATATGAGAATGGTGAAACGAGAAAAGAAAAGAAGGATGGACGAAGTACAGAACGAAAGAAATAAATAAATAAAGGAAGATCGAAAGAAAGAAAGAAAGAAAGAAAGAAAGAAAGAAAGAAAGAAAGAAAGAAAGAAAGGAAGACAGACAAATGAAATAGAACAAACAGTGACGCAGAACAGACATATCAAACAAGAACGTAAAGAAAATACTCTGAACAGTGCAAAAGATAAATAACTCCTAATCGCCATTATTTTTTTTTATCGTTTTATAGATGTAAGGCGCTTATGTAAATGGTTTTGTTGTCTTCTAAATTAAGTACACTGTTGCATGGACTGGTGTGAACGCCACTTATTTTAAGGGGTGCATTTTGGTTACCGTTTGTTTAATGTATAATCTTTATATTTTTTAAATTATAGTTTTCTGGCTTGTTTGTTTTCGTTTTGGGTGACAGCCCTTTGTGGCAAGCGCCAGAAATTTAAAAAAAAACAATAATAAAGAAGAAAAAGAAGAAGACAGAAAAAAGAAGAAAAAGCAACAACAAGGGAACAGGGCAGCAGACAGAAAAAAGAAGAGAAAGCAACAACAAGGGAACAGGGCAGAAGACAGAAAAAAGAAGAGAAAGCAACAACAAGGGAACAGGGCAGCAGACAGAAAAAAGAAGAGAAAGCAACAACAAGGGAACAGGGCAGCAGACAGAAAAAAGAAGAGAAAGCAACAACAAGGGAACAGGGCAGAAGACAGAAAAAAGAAGAGAAAGCAACAACAAGGGAACAGGGCAGAAGACAGAAAAAGAAGAGAAAGCAACAACAAGGGAACAGGGCAGCAGACAGAAAAAAGAAGAGAAAGCAACAACAAGGGAACAGGGCAGAAGACAGAAAAAAGAAGAGAAAGCAACAACAAGGGAACAGGGCAGAAGACAGAAAAAAGAAGAGAAAGCAACAACAAGGGAACAGGGCAGAAGACAGAAAAAAGAAGAGAAAGCAACATCAAGGGAACAGGGCAGCAGACAGAAAAAAGAAGAGAAAGCAACAACAAGGGAACAGGGCAGCAGACAGAAAAAAGAAGAGAAAGCAACAACAAGGGAACAGGGCTGCAGACAGAAAAAAGAAGAGAAAGCAACAACAAGGGAACAGGGCAGCAGACAGAAAAAAGAAGAGAAAGCAACAACAAGGGAACAGGGCAGAAGACAGAAAAAAGAAGAGAAAGCAACAACAAGGGAACAGGGCAGAAGAAAGGGAAAAGTTAAGGAAGGAACCTTACATGGAAGGCAATTGAAAAAACAAATCAGAAGGGTAACACAAAAACGATATAAGAATACATCATCGTCATAATAATAATAATAATAATAATAATAATAATAATAATAATAATAATAATAATAATAATAATAATAATAATAATAATGATAATGGATGCTAAACACGTCTTATTCATAAATCAGACTCAAAGCGCGGCGATCTGTAATCAACATACACGCTCCCATGTTATAGACACTCATGCATACTCAGCAAACCCATATAGTCATCGCTCAAACACGTGATGTAAAAGGGACGTCACTATTATTAGACGAAAATCAGAACCGGGTTTTATTTTTGAAATGTTAGAGAGGCTGCACCCAATACCATTATTATAAATACATAAAATAATTAAGTAATAAATAAGTACTACTGTAACAAGAGGCCAGTTTTACACAGCACATTAGCTTTTTGCCTTGTTTAGTCAGCTGTGTAGTAGGTTAATGTTACTCCGAAGCAGACGACGTAAGGTACTGATGTGTGCTACACTCTGCTAGATTGACGCGAGCGCAGTATAGTGACATCATCCAGCTTACGTTACCAGCTTACGTTATAGCAGAGTCCGGCCAATCGGGACAGAGAGAGATGAGGTAGACCAGTTCTACCTGGTTAGGCAGAGACATGTAGTGTAGACATTCTGCGTTCAATCACCGTCTTAGTGCGCATAGAGCATGAACACTACGTACATGGATTTTTGGCGCCTTACAAGATCACATCATCATCATCATCATCATCTTCAAACTGCCTAGAGGACAGCTCGGCTCTAAAAGAAATCTCTCCACTGAAAGACTAGGAAAGCAGGACTTGTTGAAAACTATATTCAATCAAGTTAGCCACGGCCTGAAATTGTCAAAAAGGTAAATGAACATACTTCTGTTTCATCGTGATGTATTGGTGTTATTGTTGAATTATGTTTGTGAAATTTGCTATGTTTAGACTTGAATTGTTAGTCCAACGTTGCGTGACCACGTGGCGAACACGACCGGTTCCGACGCCATGTTGTATTCCGTACGGACTCACTGTTGTTTAACCTCTATGTATGCTTGCAGACCAGTGGCTGTACCAGAGAATGTGTATAATATTAATTATTTCTCTATGTGTATAGTTAGCCATGTTTATATTTATATATGTATAGTAAATTAGAGTGGAGATTCCAATGGACCACAGACTTAGCAGAATGTTCGTCGCTTATATATAGAGATGTGGAGCTAATCACTGAGGGCTACTTCGGCCTTCAGTGAGACGCTCTGCACACTCCTAGTATACAGGGTTGTGCAGAATTTTGTCTCATGTGTTACAGACTAGCAGGCATCGTATCGTGAGCTCAACCAGGCGAAAGACAAGAACAAGTCTTCCCTGAAAGTTGGCCTGCCGAGGCATCTCTAGCAATGTGCGATGAGAGCCCACCAGTCTATCAACAAAGAGAAGAATCCACAACAACACAGTTCATCAAGGAATCAACCACAACCCAGCTCTTCGAACATTCAGTTATGTGGGTTTGGTAACAGTGCACCAAACCTGTATCAAAGGACCACAGTAGTCCACTCTTCCAGAACTCTGACACTTAGGGCAGAAAGCATCCAGTGCCTGATGAAGATACAGTAGCTGCCTAGAACTATCAAGAAGCAAACCATTGGAATTGACATTTGAACTTTTAAGTTAGTATCGTACTTAGCAGATCGTGTATAGAGTACAGGAAATAAATCTATATATATATATAAATTGCTTAGCCGGAAGTCCTTCTTCGCCTCTACTGTAAAGTTTGTCCGTATGGACGCTGATCTGGGCAGGTGCTGGGTGCTGCGGATCGGCCTGCTGTGCGCTCAAAAACCCGCGAAATTGTTATAGCCGACATTTCCTTACAGAACGTTTAACCGTTTCTGAGATAAATAAATAAACAAAATGTCCACAAACTGCAATAGCCTCATTCCGCACGCATCCGATTCAACCCGTGTCAAGAACGTGCCTTTCCGTAATACCGCAAATTTTGTTTTATTTCCATTCAAAACACTTTTGCACTCATGTCACCAATCTTACAGCTGAAGGTTTCCTGTTCACTTTCTTTTTCATCCATACTTATATGCACACAAAAATTAATTCGCAAACAATCTTGCAAGAATCCCATTCAAGTGCCAAACGTGACGTCACCTTTAACTTTGCAGACGACATTTGACAACAGCGTCGGCTGTAAGTGTAAGTACATTGCAATAAATATCATGCCTAATATTTTTAAATAAAGGTATGACATTTAAAAATACGTTGCCTAACATTAATACTAAATTAAAATAAAATATTTTAGTGCATTACTCAAACATGCTTCACCAAAGTTAGAGGGAAAGAATGCCTTTGTACCCTGGCAGTACATTACGATTAATTTCAGTGCATTTGCCATTGCATGCTCATGTAACCAAGCCCACCCCTTCAAACGACCAGTCCCATGAAGCTTATTCATATGTGCATTGTACTTTTTTTATTCCTATGTGCAGCGCTTAGGCCAAAGAAAAAAAATTGTTCGTTTACGGTCACCTGACCGACCCTGTACATTTTGCACCAACCCTAATTTTTTTTCCAAAAACATAAAAATAAAATAATAATGAAGATACTTTTAGAAGCCAAGGCAAAATCATCCAAATGAAACTCGAAGACAACAGTTGTCTCTCTGTCTACATTTTAAACAGCAACCTGTGTAACCACTAGTGTGTGATATTTACTGTTAACAAGTGGCTGGACTAGATCTATGTTTCATAGCCGTGTGAGAGCTAGTGTGACAGTGATCTTTTACCATTTTTCTTTCTATCTCTGTACCCCAGCCTAAACATATAAATGTTTTAAGTTAAGTCACAGGGAGATTCACTAGCGATCCCCATCGACAATAGACGAGTGGGTAATAGCATTCCATTGTGCAGAGCCCAGCAAAAATAGACCCACCGTCACAACTACTCCTCGCGTTAACAATCCTCCATTAGAGTTAATAAACTATTACAATAATTAGCCAAAATGTGTTAGTGCCACAGCAGAATGAAAGAAACAACGGCAGTCGAATCCATCACTGGCTGGCGCTGAGAGAGCTGAGTGGTGCGACTGGAACCCAACATCTACCCATGAAATCATGATGGAGGTGAGGGTCTAGGAGAAAGAAACTTTTCACATAACTAGAATCCTTACTTAATTCGTCCCTTATTTCGGTTAAAACGCAAACTCTCTAAAATTCAAGGGAAACAAAAAGTTCAAATAGTAGTTGTCGTCCCAAAATTGGCCCCTGATTGCGATAAAAACACAAACTCAGCCAGTTTCCACAATGACCCCAAGGCGCCGGTGAAATGGGCAGGCAACGTACACTGAACAGGCGGCGAAGCAGACGACACCAGTCATTGAACAACCAGCGTGACAGGAGACGCCATAATCCAGGTGCAAAATCCCGCGGCAATCATTTTCCTATTATGCGGTACGGTGATCGGTTGTAATGTGCCATTGTTTATCACGACCCCGTGGAACAACAGTACATGGACATCGTGCGCGCGCGCTCTCTCACACACACACGCACACCAACACACACTTACACCATTGGTACACAATGAGTTAAAGAGGATCACACCTACATTTTTTAAAGAAGCTTTAGCCTTACTCACGTGTGTGGTACCTACCAGTGACAGTAATTTTACGGTTATGACGACCGACAAACGTCTCTATAAAGCAGTTAAAGAGAAAGAATGTTACCGTCCGTGGTAAAACAATAGATCGAAACTCAAACGGCAAAACGGGCCCTCCCCTTTGAAGAGGAGGAGTCCTATCCTCTCACATTCTATCTCGTAACTCGAAAGTCGTTGGGGTACCACAGATGATCGTTTAACCAGCGTATTCCATCTTGCTCTGTTCTCAGCAACCCTCATGGCTTGGCTGTGTGTAAAGTCAGTCCATTCTCGAATGTTGTCCTCCCACCTCTTTTTCTGTCTCTCTATTTTGCCTCCTTGCTCTGTGCCTTGCAGGATGGTCTTTGCAAGGCCTGATGCTCTAGTAACGTGGCATGCCATCGAAGTTTCCGTTTCTTCACCACTGTGAGCATGTCATCGTGTGGTCCAATGGCTTGTGTGATGGTCTGTCGGACGTCGTCGTTGGTGATGTGCTGGGTATAGGAAATGCCCAGAAGTCTTCTGTAGCACTTCATTTACATGCTTTATATTCTTCGTTGTAGGTCTGCTGTGAGGGTCCATGTTTCACAAGAGCATAGAAAAATGGAGATGACAAGGGAGCGCAGCAGCCTTATTTTGGAGTGTAGACTGATGGTCCTGCCTTTCCAAATGGGTATAAACTTTGTCAGGGCAGCAGTTGTTTGTCCTGTCATGACCCATTGTCAGATACAGTTGCTCCTAAATATTTGAATCTGTTTATCGTGTGAAGGGATTGGCCTTAGACTGTGATGTCAGTGTTGATGCCATTTTTGTTGTTGGTCATCATTTTGGTCTTCTCTGCACTTATTTCCATTCCAAAGGCTAGGTAGTGGAGGTTGTGTCAAGCCTCTGAATCAGCTGTTGAAGTTCTTGTTCCTCTCCAGCCAATCCATCAATGTCATCCGCAAAACGAAGTTAGATATTGTACTACCCCCTATGCTGACTGTTCCTTCATGATCTGCAAGGGCATCTGACATGATGCGCTCCAGGAAGATGTTAAAGGGTGTCGGGAAGAGGAGGCATTCTTGACGCACGCCGATTGTTGTTCTGAACCAGTTTTCGATGGCGCTGTTGTGGAGGACTGCACTGTTAGCCTTGTCATACAGGCTTTTGATGACTTCAATAATGTTAGAGCTTATGTTGTACACTCTCATGGTTGCCCACAGAGCTGCATGCCAGACTCTGTCAAACGCTTTCTTGAAGTCTACAAACACCTGATATAGATGTTGGTTCTGTAGGTAATTGTCGCAGATTTTTTTGAGGTTGAATATTTGCTCAAAGGTACTTCGCCCTGCCCTGAATCCTGTGTGTTCTTCAGCTATGATTTGTTCAGCTTTGGGTTTCAACCTGTTGAGTATTATTTTCATGAGGACGTTGCTGGAATGGCTGATGATTCTGATGGTGCGGTAATTTTGACACTCCTGGAGATTATCCTTTTTGGGAAGATTGATGACAAGCAACTGTATCTATGGTGTAGGCCACTCCCCTCTCTGCCAGATCTTGTTACAGATAGTGGCGAGAGCGTCCATCGGAATGAACATTGAGGTTTAACGTCTACACCCACCATTGGCAATATGGCAGACGGGGATAACCATCCCAGGGAAAGAAGGGTAGGGACCTGAATCAACACTGAACCACCAAAGCAATCATACTGCTAAAATGGACAGTGAAATTGGCCACGTTTTATATCACCCACCACGGGATTCGAACCTGGGTCATCAGTGTGCCAGGCGAACGCTCTACCAATTGAGCTACGGCGGTCGGACAGCGTCCATCATCGCTTCTCTTCCTGCTTAAAGCCATTCTGCTGATATGTTGTCCACGTCCGCTGACTTCCCCTTCTTTAGCGATAGCACTGCTGCCTCCACATCTCAGAGAATTGGGAGGATTTTCTCTTCTTCTCTGTTCTGGGGACATGCTAGAACTGATGGGTCTCCGTTTGGTGTGTACCTGTAAAGGTCAGAGCAGTACTTTGTCCAGAAAAGGAGTACAAGATGAATATATGCTGTTCTGGTTGTGGCATTACATCCAGTCACGACTTACGGTATTAGCATGTACTGACAGCTGTTATAAAAGGTCATGGATTAATTTTTATCAAGACCACAAGTGATTTTCAAGCTTTGTGACGTAAGAGGGGAAATTCCGGTTTGTTCCTTACGTTTTTCAATCTCACTCGGCAATCTCCGGAAACATGAACTTTGGGGTATAGACTGGCCCGAGAGCGGTTATACAGAAAGTAGACGTTTAGACTGTAGTTTGGTTCTACAGAAAGTAGACGATTATACTATAGTTTGGCTATACAGAAAGTAGACGTTTAGACTGTAGTTTGGCTATACAGAAAGTAGACGTTTAGACTGTAGTTTGGCTATACAGAAAAGAGGTAGACGTTTAGACTGTAGTTTGGCTATACAGAAAGTAGACGTTTAGACTGTAGTTTGGCTATACAGAAAGTAGACGTTTAGACTGTAGTTTGGTTATACAGAAAGTAGACGTTTAGACTGTAGTTTGGCTATACAGAAAGTAGACGTTTAGACTGCAGTTTGGCTATACAGAAAAGAGTTAGACGTTTAGACTGTAGTTTGGCTATACAGAAAGTAGACGTTTAGACTGCAGTTTGGCTATACAGAAAAGAGGTAGACGTTTAGACTGTAGTTTGGCTATACAGAAAGTAGACGTTTAGACTGTAGTTTGGCTATACAGAAAGTAGACGTTTAGACTGCATTTTGGCTATACAGAATGTAGACGTTTAGATTGTAGTTTGGCTATACAGAAAGTAGACGTTTAGACTGCAGTTTGGCTATGCAGAAAGTAGACGTTTAGACTGTAGTTTGGCTATACAGAAAGTAGACGTTTAGACTGTAGTTTGGCTATACAGAAAGTAGACGTTTAGACTGTAGTTTGGCTATACAGAAAGTAGACGTTTAGACTGTAGTTTGGCTATACAGAAAGTAGACGTTTAGACTGTAGTTTGGCTATACAGAAAGTAGACGTTTAGACTGTAGTTTGGCTATACAGAAAGTAGACGTTTAGGTTGTAGTTTGGCTAAACAGAAAGTAGACGTTAAGACTGCAGTTTGGTTATACAGAAAGTAGACGTTTAGACTGTAGTTTGGCTATACAGAAAGTAGACGTTTAGGTTGTAGTTTGGCTATACAGAAAGTAGACGTTTAGACTGCAGTTTGGTTATACAGAAAGTAGACGTTTAGACTGTAGTTTGGCTATACAGAAAGTAGACGTTTAGACTGTAGTTTGGCTATACAGAAAGTAGACGTTTAGACTGAAGTTTGGTTATACAGAAAGTAGACGTTTAGACTGTAGTTTGGCTATACAGAAAGTAGATGTTTAGACTGTAGTTTTGAAATCATTCGAAGTAAAGCGCGTATTAGCATCCGGTATTATTATTATTATTATTATTATTATTATTATTATTATTATTATTATTATTATTATACATAAAGTAGACGTTTAGACTGTAGTTTGGCTATACAGAAAGTCGACGTTTAGACTGCAGTTTGGCTATGCAGAAAAGAGGTAGACGTTTAGACTGTAGTTTGGCTATACAGAAAGTAGACGTTTAGACTGTAGTTTGGCTATACAGAAAAGAGGTAGACGTTTAGACTGTAGTTTGGCTATACAGAAAGTAGACGTTTAGACTGTAGTTTGGTTATACAGAAAGTAGACGTTTAGACTGTAGTTTGGCTATACAGAAAGTAGACGTTTAGACTGAAGTTTGGCTATACAGAAAAGAGGTAGACGTTTAGACTGTAGTTTGGCTATAAACTTCAACCCACAAAATGGGTTTCTGGTGGATTACAACCCCTTTAACAGGAGAAACATTGGCAAGTCTAAACCAAAAGATATGAGAACCCTGGAACAGTTCCTTCTGCAATTCGAAAGTCAATTCTGTTGCGTACGTTCTAGAACAAGGAACAGAGCGGAGAAGGACTTGGACCACATTTGACGTAATCTTTGTAAAATTTGACATCATTCTCATCCGAACGCCCACGCCCACTAATTATCGTGTAAGACATGTTTAACTTACGTAATTGGTGGTGGTAGGGGAAACAAGTGTTGCTTACATTTTGTAACGTAAGGAAAGGGAGTGCGATAATAATATTAACAATATTGGTCAAACGTTTTTGTTTGAACGTATTCAATGTTAAAGTTGTAATGTTAGTAAATGTAACTGTAATTTTTAAAACTGGATTTTGATTGTTTTGCCTATGTTTTTAGTAGTAGTAGTAGTAGTGGATGTAGGACAGGCATCGCTGCCTAAAGCCTCGCGGCTTATAAAGACGTCCCCTCATTTTGTATCTTCCACGCCCCAAAAGGGGCAAGCAATGGGAGTAAATCTGGAATCTTGAATATGGAATCAGTCTGATGCAGGTAGTTGAAAATCTCTCCCAGTTAAATGACAGCTTCTAACCCTGTCTAGATTTTCGATTTAGTTAGAGGATTATGTCTTAGCGTGCACAATCTTACCTGAACCTTGGACGACACGCTTCACATACAGTTACGGTGTGGCGTAAATGAAGACATTATAAAGCCATCTAGAAAACAGGCTTGCACAGATCGTGGCGAGGACACCGACAAACAAAGACAAGATAATGACGATGCTGCATGATTTACTGCAGTGGGGGCTTGTTGAGGATGCAGTGAAGCAGTACAGTGTGTGACAATTATTGGACATCCAGGTTTCCTGCTGTTTCTTTTAATAACTGTTATTACACAATCAATCACACAATCCATTACTCAGTTACACAACTGATGAGTCCGGTAGACCAAAATCTGTTTATCGATTAGTCGAATCGATCGGTCATCGATGGAATCATTTATACGAGCAACCTACCAATGGGAATAAAAACTGTTACCTTAAAAAAGTCTGTGATTTGTTTTAAAAAAAAAAAAAGCTGGAAGTAAAAGCAAGTAGAGATAAAAGCTGGCTTATTTCCCAGCCTAACTTCTCTGCTCCCCAGTCCTTCATTGACCTGTCAACATCGTTGCCGAGGGAAGGCGTTTTGAGAGAACTGAACCCGAGTCTACGGTGTGCCAGCCAATTGCCCTACCACTGATCTACGGCGGTGAGCGAAGTGTTGATTTATGCTTTGCTATGCGATGTAGCTTGATAGGCAACAATAATTATCATAACAGTTCATCTTAAGACAGGACGGAGATATTGTGATAAGCAAAACATAGTAAAATCACAAAATGCTATCGGATATCACTTCCCGATTTGGTTGAAACAAATTGTTCTAATAATTTTGTAGTAATCCTCTGTCTCTATGCATCTCTGTGTGTGTGTGTGTGTGTCTCTCTCTCTCTCTCTCTCTCTCTCTCTCTCTCTCTCTCAGGGTCAGAATGTGTGTTATCCTGCATTGCTTTGTTGTAATTAAAAAAAAAACAACTGCTGACCACAACTCAGCCGGCGCCTTTTACCCAAACAAACCAGTGAGATTTACTCATCGTCCCTGTTTCTACCTGTCAATTTTCAACTTCCATTTCAGGAAGACTGCGGACGACAATATGATGCTGCTTACCTGCACCTCTCCAAAGTAACTGCTTTTGAATACAATCTGAGTGAGGACTTATCTTGTAAGCCTATCTCACCTATTCCAAGGCCCACACGTTCTGTTAATTACCATTACTTATTTATTGCTTATTATCATAAACTATTCTCAAAGTGTGAGCTCTCTGATATCCGTACACACACACACACACACACACACACACACACACACACACACACACACACACACACACACACACACACTGTCTGTCTGTCTGTTTCTCTCTATGTCTGTGTCCGTCTCTCTCTGTCTCTGTCTCTCTCTTTCTCAAGAAAATAGTTACGTGTTAAATGGTAGAATATGGCAGAACAGGTAGGGATAGCGTAGGATGTAGGCTTGAAAAGTATTAGGCAGGCAATGGCCTGAGAAGGTGAGGAGGTTAAGCCAGAGATGATGATGTAGACTTGTAGAGCGCAGAATTCCATGTCACCGTCATGCATAATGCGCACATATAGTGCACCAGCCATCAGAGATAGGGGGAAGGGGGGGGGAGGGGAAACTAAGCCTACTGAACCAGGTGAGTTTTCAGTCCCTTCCTAAAGCTTTTCAAAGAGGAGCTCTGCTTCAGATCCATTTGAAGGGAATTAAAGTATTTGTGTTGCTTGTGCGGACTCTGGGAAGCTCAAGCCGGCACAGTGTTTCAGTACGGAGTCTACGTTGTGCAATTAGCCCAGTGGGATAAGCAGGAGTAGTTGTTGACACACTGATTGACTAAAGTCAAGATTTTGTAGTCCAGCCTTTGTTCAACAGGCAACCAGTGGAGGGAATGCAGTACAGGAGTAATGTGTTCACATTTCTTTTTTTCCCGCAGCATAAATGGAGCAGCTGTATTCTGAACACGCTGCAGCCTCTGAAGCTGATTTGTCGGTATCCCCCAGAGGCAGCCATTGCAATAATCTAGCCTGGAGAGGATGACAACCGCCACGGCATTTGCTGTATTCTAGTTAATGGGACACAGTCTACCAAGCATTTTGATGTAGAAATAACAAGTCTTAACCACGGAACTGATATGACATGATAACGTCAGGCTAGAGCAGAGTACAACAAAATAGAATTCGGTGTTATAATAATTATGACATTGGGTATAGGTTAGAGGGCACTTCCCACTGTATCCAACAAGGTGAGACAGAAAGCTACAAAAACCCAAACAAGGCAAGGAGATAAACGTGACACAATATAAAGTTATCTGTACATGTATTTTACTAAAATAAAGACCCTCTTGAAGAGTTACAAAGCCAACTCCCCTATCCATTATGTATCATTAAGAGACACGTATCTATCTATATCGGGTTTGCCTTGTGCAAGGTAAGTGGGTGGGGGGTGGGGGGGTGAAGAGGCACATTATAATAGTCTTGTATAAGGTAGGGAGGGCACCATGTATGATAGTCTTTTGCGAGGTAAGGTGGGTACTGTATGATAGTCTTGTGCAAGGTATAGAGGGCGTTGTATTATAGTCTTATAGGGAGAGCATGGTATGATAGTCTTGTAGGGAGGGCAGGGTATTATGCTCTTGTAAAAGGCAGGGAGGGCATGTATGATAATCTTGTAAAAGGTATTGAGAGCACTGTATGATAGCCTTGTAAGGAGAGCATTGTAAGATAATCTTGTAAAAGGTGTGGAGGGCACTGTATGATAGTCTTGTAGGGAGAGCATTGTAAGATAATCTTGTAAAAGGTAGGGCATTGCAAGGTATAGAAATAAAGCTGGAAAGGCAATCACAATAGGGTAGGCAACTTGCAGGCACAGCCAACCCAGTGGACAAAATGGCAGTGTTATAGAATTAAGCAAAACGTCGTCACAAAGCGGTCACAAGTCGCAACGATTGTACTGGCGGGCGGCTGGCAAATTGAACGCTCCATCATCGTGAAGCCTCCCCCAGATTGGTCCGTTGCCCGTGACGTCATAAATGAATTATTTCCGGCGGCGGTTCTAATATAGCGCCCGGTGCAGAACGGGGTAAATCAGCCGAGTGGTAATAGATTCGATGGCGAACACGCCTGGCCGCACTCCGACTGCTTGTTGTTCATCCAGAGTGGCAGTTGATCAAACACGTTGCTGCTCGTCTACGTCCAGCGACAAGAGAGAAAGAGAGTCCAACCTTACCGACCCACCTTTGACACTCCAGTTGACTTTCCTTGACGGATGACTCGTCCGCCAAAGAGCACGAGAGCGATAAACTCACAGCGGGTACACGAGAGAAGAAAATGCGGAAGAAGGAGAGGGTATAGCTATGCAAGTGGAAGAGTTAGAGGATGGAGTTTATGTGTGCAGGAGAAAGGGGTGGGGGAAGTAAGGGGATTCGTGATCAGGAGGGTGGGGGTGGAGACGGAAGATAAGCTATACATCTTATCAAGCAGTTATGCGCTTGTCATAAACTTCCCGGGCGCGTTATAAAATAATTCGCTTTATTCTCAGAAGATTCCTACAAACTTGATATTAGTTTGTAAACCGTTTTTAACACTGTAACTTCACGTATACAAGCAATCATCAAAAGGCATTCCTTATACAATTATACAAGGTGAGACAGAGAGATAAACTTGAAACACTGAAAACGTAAAATACACAACAGTTGGAACACAACAGCAATATAAGTTTTGCTAATTTTATGGTTCTCTTCCTGCTCACTCAAAGTTGTAGAATAATAATTAAAACGGAATTCAAGGACGCTATGAATCCTAAGGTAATAAAATAATAAGTAGCTGAACTATAATATAATCTTATTTTTCTCTGAAGCAATCCCGTTTCCGGTCTGACAGAAAATTACATTGATCAATTTATGGAAATATTTTATGCATTTACAAAAATTAGTTTCAATATTATATTTCCAAAGTCTTTATATAGTCGAGTCTCATCACCAAAATGTTAATGGTCTAGGAAATATAGTACCCACGCAAAGCGAATACCTACACCGTGTGCCTCTGTCAACAGCAACCGCTTGTGTACTAACTCTATAAACACGTGATGTAAACAAAAAGCAGGAGGAGAAGCAATGATTGACGCTATCACCATTATCTGTAACAAGATCTGGCAGAGTGTGGAGTGGCCTACACCAAGGACCGAGTCGCTTGTCATCACTCTTCTAAAAAAAGAGTAACCTTCAGGAGTGAGAAAATTACCGCACCATCAGCCTCATCAGCCATCCCAGTAAGGTCCTCCTGAAAATAATACTCAACAAATTGAAACCCCAAGCTGAACAACTCGTAGCCGAAGTACAAGCAGGATTCAGGGCAGGGCGAAATACCACTGAACAGATTTTACACCTCAGAATAATCTGCGAGAAATACCTACAGAACCAACAACATCTATATCATGTGTTTGTAGACTTCAAAAAAGCGTTTGACTGAGTCTGGCATGCAGTTCTGTAGGCAACCTTGAGAGTGTACAACATCAGCCCTAACATTATTGACGTCATCAAAAGGCTGTATGACAAGGCTACCAGTGCAGTCCTGCACAACAGCGCCATCGAGAACTGGTTCAGATCAACAATCGGCGTGCATCAAGGATGCCTACTCTCTCCGACACAATTCAACATCCTCCTAGAGCGCATCATGTCAGATACCCTTGCATATCACGAAGGCACAGTCAGCATAGGGGGTAGAGCAATCTCCAGCCTTCGTTTTGCGGATGACATTGATTGATTGGGTTTAAAGGAAAGAGAACTTGAACAGCTGGTACAGAGGTTTGACATCACCTCCAGAGCCTTTGGAATAGAAATATGTTAAGAGAAAACCAAACTGATGACCATCAACACCAATGGCATCAACACGGACATCAAAGTCCAAGGCCAATCCCTCGACACAGTGCAAAGTTTCAAATATTTAGGAACCATTGTATCAGACAATGCGTCCCGACAGGAAGTCCTCTCCAGGATCGCACAAACAACTACATCATTGACAGGGTTGAAGCCCATTTGGAAAGACAGGACCATCAGTCTACACTGCAAGGTAAGGCTGCTGCGCTCCTTTGTCATCTCCATCTTCCTATACGCTTGCGAAACATGTACGCTCACGGCACGGCAGATCTACAACGAAGCACACAAAGCATGGAGATGAGGTGCTACAGACTACTTCTGGGCATTTCCTATACCCAACCCATCACCAAAGATGAAATCCGACAGACCATCACACAAGCCACTGGACAACACGATGACCTGCACACAGTGGTGAAGAAACGGAAACCCCGATGGTACGGCAAAGTCACCAGATCATCAGGCCTTGCAAAGACCATCATGCAAGGCACAATGCAAGGAGGCAGAAGAAGAGGGAGACAGAAAAGAGGTGGAAGGACAACATTCGAGAATGAACTGGCTTGACAATGAGCGAAGCCATCAGGGTTGCTGAGGATAGAGAAAGATGGAGTGTGTAGGTGGTATATTGTCATGGTAACTGTTGGTTTGGCTACAATATTACAATATTCTAAAGATGATAATGATGATGACGACGACGGCACGCAGTGGTGATGATAATGATAACGAAGACGCTAATGGTGATGACTAACGAGGACTAATATGACGACGACGACGATGATGATGATGATGCTGATGATGACGATAATGATGACGATGATGGTGATGATGATGATGACGATGATGGTGATGATGATGATGATGACAATGATGATGATGATGATGATGATGATGATGACGACGACGGTGTTGATGCTGATGGTGACCTTTATGATAATGATCGTGATTGTGTTGGTGAAGATGATTTTGTTGCTACTGCTGCTGATAATATTGTTGTTGATGCTGGTGGTGGTGGTGATGATAATGATGGAGAAGCGTGTGGTGTACACGTTCCGGACCATACCCATTAGAAAGCGACCCCGACTTGTGGTATCCAACTTCCATATTCCGTGTTCAAACAATGGTTTTGATTTTCCCATCTCCACTATCGAAAAGTTTTGAAACTTTCTTAGACCAGGGTGCAGTCTTCTCACTGTCCACATAACCTCTCCTTTTTTGTTCTGCCAGCCTGTCCTTTCTCTACATTTCATTTTGGAGTCAGCCTGCTCTCTCTCTCTCTCTCTCTCTCTCTCTCTCTCTCTCTCTCTCTCTCTCTCTCTCTCTCTCTCTCTCTCTCTCTCTCTCTCTCTCTCTCTCTCTCTCTCTCTCTCTCTCTCTCTCTCTCTCTCTCTCTCTCTCTCTCTCTCTCTCTGTCTCTCTCTCTGTCTCTCTCTCTCTGTATCTCTCTCTGTCTCTCTCTGTCTACTATTTGGGATTCTGCTAGTGGCAATGCAATGAAGCCATTAATTAGAATTCACAACGTGCAAAAAAGATGTTTCATGCACAAGGTCCTTTCTAGCAATGCACCTTCCTATCTTTCTTCTCTTAAAAAAAAAAACAACAACAAAAACCTGCCAGATCGTCCACAATAAAATGTTCCAATTCTAAGAATTGATCTCTTCAAAACTAGTCTAGCTTAATCCGGTTCCACTTTGTGGCATAACTTTCCTGAAGATCTCCGCACTCCAGCATCTAAATTTACATCATTTAGAACACGTCTCCTAAAACACATTAAAAATTAAATACACATTAATTGTTAATGTTGTTGATTGATATTAACATCATTAATTTGATTTCAATTGTTTGAAAATGATTTTATCTAATGAGGACTTCGTTTATTTGTTATTGTTCCATTATAGTTATTGTTAAAGCCCCAAGAGCTAGATGTAACAAAGCGCATCCAGCGCTTACTCTTTTACCCTTGCAAAATAAAATTGTTATCTCTCTCTCGCCCCCACCCCCCACCCCTTATTTCTGTCCCAGCACGCCAGGTCTAAGTCCCATACCCCCTTATTCCTGTCCCAGCACGCCAGATCTAAGTCCCCTACCCCTTATTTCTGTCCCAGCACGCCAGATCTAAGTCCCTTATTCCTGTCCCAGTACGCCAGATCTAAGTCCCCTACCCCTTATTTCTGTCCCAGCACGCCAGATCTAAGTCCCTTATTCCTGTCCCAGCACGCCAGGTCTAAGTCCCCTACCCCTCATTCTTGTCCCAGCACGCCAGGTCTAAGTCCCCTACCCCTTATTCCTGTCCCAGCACGCTAGGTCCTACCCCTCATTCCTGTCCTAGCACGCCAGGTCTAAGTCCCCTACCCCTTATTCCTGTACCAGCACGCCAGATCTAAGTCCCCTACTCCTTATTCCTGTCCCAGCACGCCAGGTCTAAGTCCCCTACCCCTTATTCCTGTACCAGCACGCCAGATCTAAGTCCCCTACCCCTTATTCCTGTCCCAGCACGCCAGGTCTAAGTCCCTTACCCCTTATTCCTGTCCCAGCACGCCAGGACTAAGTCCCTTACTCCTTATTCCTGTCCCAGCACGCCAGGTCTAAGTCTCCTACCCTTTATTCCTGTCCCAGCACGCCAGGTCTAAGTCCCATACTCCTTATTCCTGTCCCAGCACGCCAGATCTAAGTCCCCTACCCCTTATTCCTGTCCCAGCACGCCAGGTCTAAGTCCCATACTCCTTATTCCTGTCCCATCACGCCAGATCTAAGTCCCTTACCCCTTATTCCTGTCCCAGCACGCCAGGTCTAAGTCCCCTACCCCTCATTCCTGTCCCAGCACGCCAGGACTAAGTCTATCTAATGAGGACTTCGTTTATTTGTTATTGTTCCATTATAGTTATTGTTAAAGCCCCAAAGGCTAAATGTAACAAAGCGCATCCAGCGCTTACTCTTTTACCTTTGCAAAATGAAATTGTTATCTCTCTCTCGCCTCCCCCCCACCCTTTATTTCTGTCCCAGCACGCCAGGTCTAAGTCCCCTACCCCTCATTCCTGTCCCAGCACGCCAGATCTAAGTCCCCTACCCCTTATTCCTGTCCCAGCACGCCAGATCTAAGTCCCATACCCCTTATTCCTGTCCCAGCATGCCAGGTCTAATTCCCATACCCCTCATTCCTGTCCCAGCACGCCAGATCTAAGTCCCCTACCCCTTATTCCTGTCCCAGCACGCCAGATCTAAGTCCCATACCCCTCATTCCTGTCCCAGCAAGCCAGGTCTAATTCCCATACCCCTCATTCCTGTCCCAGCACGCCAGATCTAAGTCCTCTACCCCTTATTTCTGTCCCAGCACGCCAGATCTAAGTCCTCTACCCCTTATTCCTGTCCCAGCGCGCCAGATCTAAGTCCCCTACCATTTATTCCTGTCCCAGCACGCCAGGTCTAAGTCCCCTACCCCTTATTCCTGTCCCAGCACGCCAGATCTAAGTCCCATACTCCTTATTCCTGTCCCAGCACGCCAGGTCTAAGTCCCCTACCCCTTATTCCTGTCCCAGCACGCCAGATCTAAGTCCCCTACCCCTCATTCCTGTCCCATCACGCCAGGTCTAAGTCCCCTACCCCTTATTCCTGCCCAGCACGCCAGATCTAAGTCCCTTACCCCTTGTTCCTGTCCCAGCACGCCAGGTCTAAGTCCCCTACCCCTTATTCCTGTCCCAGCACGCCAGGTCTAAAGTATATTAATTATATTATTTGTGTGCGCATCGTGGTTACCACTGTACACAGCAAAGGATATATTGCTAAGTAACACTGATGATATTAGTAATAGATTGTATGATCCGGCAATAATAAAAACAATAGCCAGTATTATTTTAGGTATTGATTTTTTAAAAAAAGAAAAGATTGTGTAGATGTATGTGTGTGTGTGTGTGTGTGTAAGTGGGTGGGTACCCACAAAAGCGCACACATGGGTAGCAGACCTTGTCTTTCTTAGTAACAAATGGGTTTATTTGCTTGGAACCCACTTTTTTCCAGGACCCCACTTTTTTCTAAGTGCGCGGGAGTGCTCTTTTAGTGCAAGGGAGTGCAGTTGTAGTGCATGAGAGTGTTTTAAGTACACAGGAGTGCTCTATCCGGGACGGAGAAAATACAGTCCATTTTCGGAGAAATTTTGAAGAAAAGTCGACCTATTTCGTCGCCTATAGGAGACGAACTAGGTCAACTTTTTAGACGGAAAGAGCCAATTTTGACTTAGATTCTTACATTTTTAGAAGAAGTTTGCGTTCTTTCCGTCCAAAAATAACTTTCCGATTCCTACATTTTTAAATAAACCCAGTTATGATGAATTGCAAGTATGTGGGTGTGTGTGGGTGTGTGGGGTGTGTGTGTGTGTGGGTGTGTTTGTGTGTGTGTGTGTGTGTGTGTGTGTGTGTGTGTGTGTGTGGAAGTAGGGTAGGGACCTAAATCCACACTGAACCACCAGAGCAATAATACTGCTAAGCCTGGCAGTGAAAAATGTCCACTTTTTATATCAACCCACCACGGGATTCCAACCTTGGTCCTCAATGTGCCGGGCGAACTACCGCTGATATCTCGAAGAACTTAGACCCGGGAGAAAACAGTACTTGAGGAAGATAAAGACTGGTGGCACAAAGGGCTGGGGGACATAGAACTTACTAAGGGAACGTTGACTTTGGGGAACATAGACATTACCATCCTCCCCCACCTCCCTCCCTTCCCCATCTGTTCTGATTGGCCTCCTGTCTTGACTTTGTTGCCAGGCAGCACTTCTTTCGTCCTCCAGGTCAAGTCTAAGATCGCCTGCTGCAAACTTGAAGAGACCAAAATCTAAGAAGTTAACTATTTTTTATAGCCAAAGCGAGTTTACCCTAAAATTCCCGTCGTTATTATATTAAACCACCACCACCACCCCTATCATCATCATCATCATCATCATCATCATCATCATCATCATCATCATCATCATCATCATCATCAATATCCGTCTCATCGTCATTATCATTCTTATCCTCTCCCCCCCCCACCTCTCTGTCTCTGTTTTGACACAATCATCATCATCACCATCATCATCATCATCACCATAATCATTATCACCATCGTCATCATCATCATCATCATCATCATCATCATAATCATCATCATCATACGCCTCCTTCTCGTCCTCCTGCTCGTCTCTCTCTCTCTCTCTCTCTCTCTCTCTCTCTCTCTCTCTCTCTTTCTTGTATCTCTCTCACAATAATCATTTCTGTCTTGTGTATGCGCACACACGCAACAACCTACACCCACACCCCTCCTACCGACCTCTCCACACCCACATTCATCCCAAGCTCTCCGCACCCACACTGACGCAAACACACACACACACACACCCACACTCCCACACACACACACACACACACACACACACACACACACACACACTTCCCAGTTTCTCAAAATACAAATCTAAGCTCACGGAATTGGGCCGGAACACAGCATATTCACTTTGCCATTTGTTTTGCATATTATTTCAAAGTCTCAATATTCAAAAATACCAAAATCAACTTGAAACTTGATTTTGCTGCACATAGATAGTGTTTTCAAAACAAATTCATTTTTAGTATTGGAATCAAGTTCATTCCTGGAAAAGGTTGGGTTGCAGTAAAAAGGGCTTGACCAAAAGGTAAATAGGTTATTATTAGTTCTTTCAAAAGCTTCCGTATTTTAACAAAAATATTTGAGTATTGAAAATAGATATCTCGTAGCTTTTTTTTTATTTTTTTATCCCCGATATACTTTTGCTACTTATCTTGAGAGTTTTTTTGTTTAATAACATTCACGCTTTCTCATTGTATAGAAATGGGGTGAAAGTGCTGGTTCCTGTGACTTTTCCGATCTCATACCAGTGACTGCCTGAAATAGGTAAAACTTGGGAATGGTATTAAATTGTAAAAACCAAATTATTTCCCAACCTAAGTGCATTTTGTTTGGATAAATTATCGACTATACTTCCAAAAAGTTTTTACCCACACTCCGAAGTCCGGAAGAGAAAAAAAGTATTTAACCCTGCCTCTTTCTTTCTTCTTCTTTTCTTTTCTTCCGGTCTTCCCATCCGGTTTTCCTTCCGTCTATAATTGGAAAGACATGATGACGCAATGCTATCACCCGTCAATGACCGTGTCTGACGGGATCTATGTAGGCGGGCGAGGCGGGCGAGACGGGCGATCGGGTGGCGTCGACCGCGAGAGCTCACTGGTTATAAGGCCAGACGCACTCCTTGCCGCGTCCTTTACACCCTTTCTCTCCCTTGCTTCGTTCACGTCATCGCAGGAGCTGAGGAGTTGTTTCCCTTGAGCTTTCGCGGCTGTCCGACTTTTGCTAGTAAGCGCCGCCCGTTGCCGTGTCCGTCAGGCTTATACCTGACTGGTCAGTCGATTGCCACCACGCCGCCGTCCCGCACCCCCATCTGCAACAGCGCCAACCACCAGTGACGCTACACCCGCCGTGAAGTTGTGGTCGCTTTCTTTTCGTTGTCAGGAACTGTAGCCAGCAACAGCTTGCAAGCAACGGTTAGGAGCGCGTCAGAAACTCAAGAACTTTTCTTTTTAAACGCTGTGAACGCCAAGAACTGTAACAGCGAACACCGTTCGTCAAGCTTCCAACTCCTCTTCTTAAGGAACCAACACTCAACAAACGCCAAAACAAAAGTAACTTTCAACAGTTTAAGATTTGAAAAGAACGCGGTTTTTTTTTCTTCTTGGGAACTTCCTTAACAAACGCTTTGCTTCCTGTTTTCACAAAAAGTTTCTTTTTAGCCATACAACTGAAGGAAGAATTCAGAAGACAGATAGAGAAGAAAAGTAAAGTTACTGTTAATGTTCAAAAACCTGTAGAGAAAGAAGAAAAAACGTAACCAAAGCATCAAGAAAAAAAATCGTTTTTTAAGTGAGTGACTGAAAGCCGTTTCTTTTTGAA
>CM072517.1:71578736-71585137 GCA_036898135.1 Oncomelania hupensis
ACATACATACATACAAACATAGTGCATGGTTGATATCTGATGTGGTTAAATACAGTGGCGTTTCTAGACAGAGATAAGGGGTTGGTACTGGACTCTGTCTCTCCTCTGTCTTGCATGGCGTTGAACTACGGCTGTTACGCTTTCGCTGAACAAGCAACTCGTATGTCACCCTTTAGGGGTCAGTGACTGATAAGGTGTGTTCAAAGCATCAAACAATTAAAATCTAATTAAGACCCTCACCCCATTCACCCCTCCAGTTGACACGATGTATGTGTGTATGTGTGTGTGTGTGTGTGTGTGTGTGTGTGTGTGTGTGTGTGTGTGTTGTAATGATCAACGATAGTGATGTTTTTGTTTATAACAAACTAATACTCATTATTTTAGCGCACTGTATAATTACTGTCTAAATTCCAAGGTAAGGCTGCTGTGCTCCCTTGTTATCTCCATCTTTTTATAATCTTGTGAAACATGGACCCTCACAGTAGACCTACAACGAAGAATACAAAGCATGGAGATGAGGTGCTATATACAGAAGACTTCTGGGCATTTCCTATACCCAGCATATCACCAACGACGAAGTCCGACAAACCATCACACAAGCCATTGGACAACATGATGACATGCTCACAGTGGTACAGAAACGAAACTCCGATGGTATGGCCACGTCACCAGAGCCTCATTCCTTGCAAAGACTATCCTGGAAGGCACGGTGCAAAGAAGCAGAAGAAGAGGGAAACAGAAAAAGAGGAGGGAGGACAACATTCGAGAATGGACTGGCTTGACACAGAACGAAGCCATGAGGGTTGTTGATCAACAGAGATAGATGGAGTATGCTGGCTAAACGATCAGCTGCGGTGCCCAAACGAGTTTGAAGTTACGGGATAGGATAGGATAGTGTATAATTATGTAATTGTTATTATTATTTCAGAAAGAATCAACCAGTCATTGTATTTTGACCAGCAGAAGACAAGGACGGAGATCACCGTTAATTATGTGATTAAGCTTACTTGTGATCCGATACACCAGTCTTTTTTTGTCTTTTTTTTCTCTGTCTAGCCGGGGATTGCCATTCTAATTACGATATACCACACTAGAACATCGTTCAGATTATTTCATCATCATCATCATCATCATCATTATCATCATCATCATCATCATCAACTTTATAGTGTGTTTTTTTTTTCTTTCTGTCTCTGTCTGTTTGTCCTTTTTTTGTTTGTCTTTTTTTTTGTCTTTGTTTTATTATTTCATTTACTCATTCATAGTTCTCCACGTCCTCGGAGGTACACAAATTGTTTATAGGTTTTCGATTACGTTTTAAAACCGTTGTTGTAATTGATATTTTTCTCTATCTATTATTTTATTGTTGTAAATAAACTATAAATCAAATGAACTTACGATGGGACGTCTTCAAAAAGAGTTGATGATCTGAAGAGTACACATTTCTTTTCGCTTCTTCTTTTACTAGAATATTTCTGTATCATCTGTGGTGTTCCTACGACCTCCGAGTTACGGGATAGGATAGGATTTCTGTATCATCAAATCGAATCACATTGTTCTCCGTTTTGAGGACTGCTGAGATTTGGGTCTCCACACACGTGTTTTTTTGCTAATAATAATAATAATAATAATAATAATAATAATAATTCCCCAAATACTCAATCACGCTTAAAGCGCGTACACAACAAACGCACATCTATGACACCAACATCATCATCATCAACATAATAATAATAATAATAATAATAATAATAATAATAATAATAATAATAATAATAATAATAATAATAATAATAATAATAATAATAATAATATATTATTATTATTATTATTATTATTAGTATTATTATTATTATTATTATTATTATTATTATTATTATTATTATTATTATTATTATTATTATCATTATTATTATTATTATTATTATTATTATTATTATTATTGTTATTATTATTATTATTATTATTATTATTATTATTATTATTATTATTATTATTATTATTACGGGTATTTATATAGCGCTTTTTCCTAATAACATCAGTTCAAAGCTCAGTTCTCACGCATTTATACTTAACGTTAACATCGAAACATAATACGAAAAGAAGTGAAACAAAAACGAGACATTAATACATTATGCAAAGACGTAATACAAACATGAAAACGAATATTTACAAGTAAACTACAAAAGACGATGGAGGGAGGGAAGGAGGGGCAGGAGGAGAGCAGCTAAGGAGTGATGGGATGGGAGACGTGCGGTGTGACGGCGTTGGTCTGAATCACAAAAGAAGGAACCATGATGGTGATGGGAGGCGATTTGTGATGTAAAGGCAAGGAGATCTCTATGAGAAGACGGGAAAGGAAATGTATAATTTTGACATTTTAGATAGACTGTATTCAATACCATTATTACAGAGAAGGAGGAAACCGGAGTACCCGGAGTTCCTCTAAGTCACATCAGTTCGCCACCTCAGCCTAGTTGGAATCAAACCCGCGACCTTCGGCATAGGAAACCGGCGACTACCCCACTGTGCTAGCAGACCACAGCCGCCCTCTTACCTCTGTCGTGGGTTCCTATACTAAAGAGTCCTTAATCGCAATGACGACAAGGGCGAGGGGAAGGAGCTAGAGTAGTGGCCATACGCGTTGTTGGTGGTTTGTAAATTACTGTGATATGGCGTTTGAGGCAGGATGCGGGAGGTTACAACACAAAATCTGTGGCTAAACGGGCAGCATGGCTCCACTGTCCGCGGTATTGACCAGCGCATTATTGACCATTGTGTGACGACAGCTTCGGGCAAAGCCACAGGGAGACTAATCCCTTAAACAGTCCTGAATGACTTCCCTTTCCTATGGCTGGTGGAGGTGATGTTGGTAATCCAATGACTATAATACGAGCGATGGAGACTATATTATAACTATTTTTGTCTGCCCTCTCTTGGGAAATCAGATGCCAGCAATGTCGGATTTTGGGCTGAGTGGTATCCAGACGTAAGACAGAAGGAAAACTAAACCGCTTTTCACTCAAGCAGTTTGTTTTTCCTTTTTACCTTTTTTTGTTGATGGAGTCCTGGCACCTCCTTGACTGTCTTCGCTTCTGCAACATGTAGTTAATCCTTCCTATACAGCGCGCAACTCCACCTCAACAGGTGCTCAGGGCGTTGACCGATGCAGTATGAAACTCACACAGGCGCCCACTTCCGTCTTTAGGTGCATCGTCTCACGCCCTAGACTACAGTACTGAGCACAGTCCTGGTCGACTGGTATGAAAGATAAGGGGCTGAGTGGTGCTTTGATGTCCGTGTTGATGCCATTGCTGTTGTTGGTCACCATTTTGGTCTTCTCTGCACTTATTTCCATTCCAAAGGCTCTGGTGGTGGTGTCAAGCCTCTGTACCAGCTGTTCAAGTTCCACTTATTTCTATTCCAAAGGCTCTGGTGGTCGTGTCAAGCCTCTGTACCAGCTGTTCAAGTTCCACTTATTTCCATTCCAAAGGCTCTGGTGGTGGTGTCAAGCCTCTGTACCAGCTGTTCAAGTCCTTGTTCTTCTCCAGCCAATCCATCAATGTCATCCTCAAAACGGAGGTTGGAGATTGCTCTACCCCCTATGTTGACTATGCCTTCGTGATTTGCAAAGACATCTGACATCAGATCGGTATTAGTAGATACAGATATATATGTTATTACTTTGACTTTTAATCATTACCATATTGTTTTCTAAATAGGTGCTACCAGGTAAAGTTGTGAACTTGTCTTAATCCCAACTTTCTTGTGCACAACAGGTTTGTATAAGAAATTGCGGTAAAACCGTTCCCATATGAATTCACTTTTAGGGCAATGAAAACGTTTTAATGGCTGTGACATGAGGTGGGGGAGGGTGTGTGTGTGTGTGTGGAGGTGGTAAACAAACGATGAAAAGCGCCTTCCACGTTGTAGGCGAAAGTGTTGACAGGGAAATAGAAAGTTCATCTGTTTGCGGATGGCTTATATCCGTCCACGACAAAGTGGGTGATGGAGGGAGACGAAAGGTGTGTGTTGAAGACACGTGATCAAGGTGTGTCGCCTAGAGAGAAGGGACTGGAGCGTATTGATAGCATTGTGGAATAATCCCTATTACATTCTGTCCTCCGTGGAAAGAGGGAATGACACGAAAGATTTATCTCCCCTTACCTGCTGGCCATGGTTTGCATTGGTGGGTTTCTGCCATATATACTGATGGTGTGTCATAGATACAGGTGGTGTGCCATAGATACAGGGGGTGTGCCATAGATACAGATGGTGTGCCATAGATACAGATGGTGTGTCATAGATACAGGTGGTGTGCCATAGATACAGATGGTGTGTCATAGATACAGGTGGTGTGCCATAGATACAGATGGTGTGTCATAGATACAGGTGGTGTGCCATAGATACAGGTGGTGTGTCATAGATACAGGTGGTGTGTCATAGATACAGGTGGTGTGCCATAGATACAGGTGGTGTGCCATAGATACAGGTGGTGTGCCATAGATACAGGTGGTGTGCCATAGATACAGGTGGTGTGCCATAGATACAGGGGGTGTGCCATAGATACAGGTGGTGTGCCATAGATACAGGGGGTGTGCCATAGATACAGATGGTGTGTCATAGATACAGATGTTGTGCCATAGATACAGGGGGTGTGCCATAGATACAGATGGTGTGTCATAGATACAGGTGGTGTGCCATAGATACAGATGGTGTGCCATAGATACAGGTGGTGTGCCATAGATACAGATGGTGTGTCATAGATACAGGTGGTGTGCCATAGATACAGGTGGTGTGTCATAGATACAGATAGTGTGCCACAGATACAGGTGGTGTGCCATAGATACAGGTGGTGTTCCATAGATACAGATAGTGTGCCATAGATACAGGTGGTGTGCCATAGATACAGGTGGTGTGCCATAGATACAGGTGGGTCCTCCTAAAAGTTATGATAGGTGCAGTTAAGCATTAAGACATTACCGGCAGATGGACGTTTTGTGTTAATGTCCGCGAGGTCATCGATCTTAAAAGGTGTACATGTATTTTACATGATCTTCTTTTTGTGTTTACACGCGCGCTCCCAGCAGTCACATACAAACAAGTAGGTGATCATTTGCTGGTGCTTGTAAAAGCTACGATAGGTGTAGTTCAGCATTACTATTAATGTCCGGCAGGAGGACGTTTTGTGGCTTTCATGTCCGCGAGGTCATCGACCGTATGTTGGGGGTAATGTACAGATACTTTCCATGATCTTCTTTCACTGTTTACACGCTCGCTGTCTGTTTCTCTGTGTGAATCTGTCTGTCTCTTTGTTTATTTCTTTCTCTCTTCTGTGTGTCTCTCTGTCTATATCTCTTTCTGTCTCTGTCTTCTCTATTTCTCTCTCGCTTTTCTTTCTCTCTGCTCCTCTCTGTTTCTGTTTCTTTGTTTATCTATCAGTCTCTCTTCTCTGCCTGCCTCTCTGTCTGTCTTTCTTTTTATGTCTCTCACCCAATCCTCTCTGTCTCTGTATTTCTCTGTTTTTATCTCTATCCCTCACTCTCTGTCTCTGTATTTCTCTGTTTCTATCTTTATCTCTCACTCTCTGTCTCTGTATTTCTCTGTTTCTATCTCTATCCCTCACTCTCTGTCTCTGTATTTCTCTGTTTCTATATATCTCTATCCCTCACTCTCTGTCTCTGTATTTGTTTCTATCTCTATCCTTCACTCTGCCTCTATATTTCTCTGTTTCTATCTCAATCCCTCACTCTTTGTCTCTGTATTTCTCTGTTTCTATCTCTATCCCTCACTCTCTCTCATCTTATTTTCCGTCTCCATCTTCCATCCGCCTCTCTCCACGCACACACACACACACAAACACAGGCACGCCCAAACACACACATACACACCCACACACACGCACACACAAACTGGCATGGAAGAATCCTTCAAAATCTTTTTCTATAGCGACTGCGGGTCAGTGAAAAACGCATCATAGGCTTTCCAGTTCATTTAACCCGCTTCTAATAACCCGTCAGTCATTTGTCAAAATGTAGACACTTTGTCACCATGCTCTCACATTTTATTTCTATTTCTGTTTTATTTTATTTTATTTTTACTTTAATTAGTGTCTTATCTAATTTTATTTCATATCATTTTATTTTTTTTAATTTTATATCTCTATTTATGTTGCTATATTTTATTTTATTGTATCGTGTTTTTCTCGTTTGGGTTTGATTATCTAGTTTAATTTATTTTGTGTTATGCTATTTTTGTAATACATTCATTTTATTTATGTCATCGTATTTTTTTATATGTTGTAGCTTGTCTTCTCTAATTTATTTTATTTTATTATGGCGCTTAGCTTTTTCGTAAGTTATTTCTATGGTGCATGCAACCTTGCCCGTTAAGATATCATT
>CM072517.1:71585637-71590637 GCA_036898135.1 Oncomelania hupensis
ATTCATAGTTCTCCACGTCCTCGGAGGTACACAAATTGTTTATAGGTTTTCGATTACGTTTTAAAACCGTTGTTGTAATTGATATTTTTCTCTATCTATTATTTTATTGTTGTCAATAAACTATAAATCAAATGAACTTACGATGGGACGTCTTTAGAAAGAGTTGATGATCTGAAGAGTACACATTTCTTTTCGCTTCTTCTTTTACTAGAATATTTCTGTATCATCTGTGGTGTTCCTACGACCTCCGAGTTACGGGATAGGATAGGATTTCTGTATCATCAAATCGAATCACATTGTTCTCCGTTTTGAGGACTGCTGATATTTGGGTCTCCACACACGTGTTATTTGTTACTACTACTACTACTACTACTACTACTACTACTACTACTACTACTACTACTACTACTACTACTACTAATAATAATAATAATTCACCAAATACTCAATCACGCTTAAAGCGCGTACACAACAAACGCACATCTATGACACCAACATCATCATCATCAACATAATAATAATAATAATAATAATAATAATAATAATAATAATAATAATAATAATAATAATAATAATAATAATAATAATAATAATAATAATAATAATAATTATTATTATTATTATTATTAGTATTATTATTATTATTATTATTATTATTATTATTATTATTATTATTATTATTATTATTATTATTATTATTATTAGTATTATTATTATGGGTATTTATATAGCGCTTTTTCCTAATAACATCACTTCAAAGCTCAGTTCTCACGCAGGTATACTGAACGTTAACATCGAAACATAAAACGAAAAGAAGTGAAACAAAAACGAGACATTAATAAATTATGCAAAGATGAAAAAGAATTTACAAGTAAACTACAAAAGACGATGGAGGGAGGGACGGGCAGGAGGAGAGCAGCTAAGGAGTGATGGGATGGGAGGCGTGCGGTGTGACGGCGTTGGTCTGAATCAGAAAAGAAGGAACCATGATGGTGATGGGAGGCGATTTGTGATGTAAAGGCAAGGAGATCTTTATGAGAAGACGGGAAAGGAAATGTATAATTTTGACATTTTAGATAGACTGCATTCAATACCATTATTAAAGAGAAGGAGGAAACCGGAGTCCCCGGAGTTCCTCTAAGTCACATCAGTTCGCCACCGCAGCCTAGTTGGAATCAAACCCGCGACCTTCGGCATAGCAAACCGGCGACTACCCCACTGTGCTATCAGACCACAGCCGCCCTCTTACCTCTGTTGTGGGTTCCTATACTAAAGAGTCCTTAACCGCAATGACGACAAGGGCGAGGGGAAGGAGGTAGAGTAGTGGCCATACGCGTTGTTGGTGGTTTGTAAATTACTGTGATATGGCTTTGAGGCAGGATGCGGGAGGTTACAACACAAAATCTGTGGCTAAACGGGCAGCATGGCTCCCCTGTCCGCGGTATTGACCAGCGCATTATTGACCATTGTGTGACGACAACTTCGGGCAAAGCCACAGGGAGACTAATCCCTTAAACAGTCCTGAATGACTTCCCTTTCCTATGGCTGGTGGAGGTGATGTTGGTAATCCAATGACTATAATACGGGCGATGGAAACTATATTATAACTATTTTTGTCTGCCCTCTCTTGGGAAATCACATGCCAGCAATGTCAGATTTTGGGCTGAGTGGTATCCAGACATAAGACAGAAGGAAAACTAAACCGTTTTTCACTCAAGCAGTTTGTTTTTCCTTTTTCCGTTTATTGTTGATGGAGTCCTGGCGTCTCCTTGACTGTCTTCGCTTCTGCAACATGTAGTTAATCCTTCCTATACAGCGCGCCACTCCATCTAAACAGCTGCTCAGGGCGTTGACCGATGCAGTATGTAACTCACACAGGCGCCCACTTCCGTCTTTTAGGTGCATCGTCTCACGCCCTAGACTACTGAGCACAGTCCTGGTCGACTGGTATGAAAGATAAGGGGCTGAGTGGCGCTTTGATGTCCGTGTTGATGCCATTGCTGTTGTTGGTCACCCTTTTGGTCTTCTCTGCACTTATTTCCATTCTAAATGCTCTGGAGGTGGTGTCAAGCCTCTGTACCAGCTGTTCAAGTTCGTGTTCTTCTCCAGCCAATCCATCAATGTCATCCTCAAAAACGGAGGTAGGAGATTGCTCTACCCCCCTATGCTGACTGTGCCTTCGTGATTTGCAAAGACATCTGACATCAGATCGGTACTAGTAGATACAGGTATATATGTCATTACTTTGACTTTTAATCATTACCATCTTGTTGTCTAAATAGGTGCTACCAGGTAAAGTTGTGACAGTTGTATTATTTCATTACTTTTGACTTCCAATCATTGTTCAAACACAGGCTGTGAACTTGTCTTAATCCCAACCTTCTTGTGCACAACAGGTCTGTATAAGAAATTGCGGTGAAACCGTTCCCATATGATTTCACTTTTAGGGCAATGAAAACGTTTTAATGACTGTGACATGAGGTGGGGGAGGATAGAGGGGGGGGAGAGAGAAACAAACGATGAAAAGTGCCTTCCACGTTGTAGGCGAAAGTGTTGACAGGGAAATAGAAAGTTCATCTGTTTGCGGAAGGCTTATATCCGTCCATGACGAAGTGGGTGACATGATGGAAGGAGACGAAAGATGTGTGTAGAAGACAAATGATGAAGGTGTCTCGCCTAGATAGAAAGGACTGGAGCGTATTGATAGCATTGTGGAATAATCCTTATTACATACTGTCCTCCGTGGAAAGAGGGAATGACACGAAAGATTTATCTCCCATTCCCTGCTGCCCATGGTTTGCATTGGTGCATGTGTCCCATAGATACAGGTGGTGTGCCATAGATACAGGTGGTGTGCCATAGATACAGATGGTGTGCCATAGATACAGGTGGTGTGCCATAGATACAGGTGGTGTGCCATAGATACAGATGTGTGTCATAGATACAGGTGGTGTGCCATAGATACAATATGGTGTGTCATAGATACAGGGGTGTGCCATAGATACAGGTGGTGTGTCATAGATACAGGTGGTGTGTCATAGAATACAGCGCTGTGCCATAGATACAGGTGGTGTGCCATAAGATACAGGTGGTGTGCCATAGATACAGGTGGTGTGGCCATAACAGGTGAGCACAGTCTCTGGCATAGATACAGGGGTGGTGTTGCCATAGATACACGTGTGTGTGCCCATAGATCCAGGGGTGTGCGCAATAGATACAGATGGTGGGTCTATAGAACAGATGTTTGCCTTAGATACAGGGGTGTTCACCAGATAGATACAGATGTGTGTCATAGATACAGGTGTGTGCCATAGATACAGATGATGGTGCCATAGATACACAGTGGTGTCCATAGATACAGATGTGTGGTCATAGTTACAGGTGGTGTCCATAAAGCTCTACCATTAGCCACCCTGCCTCCCGGGACGTGGTGCCATAGATACAGTGGTGTGTCATAGATACAGATAGTGTGCCACAGATACAGGTGGTGTGCCATAGATACAGGTGGTGTTCCATAGATACAGATAGTGTGCCATAGATACAGGTGGTGTGCCATAGATACAGGTGGTGTGCCATAGATACAGGTGGGTCCTCCTAAAAGTTATGATAGGTGCAGTTAAGCATTAAGACATTTACCCGGCAGATGGACGTTTTGTGTTAATGTCCGCGAGGTCATCGATCTTAAAAGGTGTAAATGTATTTTACATGATCTTCTTTTTGTGTTTACACGCGCGCTCCCAGCAGTCACATACAAACAAGTAGGTGATCACTTGTTGGTGCTTGTAAAAGCTACGATAGGTGTAGTTCAGCATTAATATTAATGTCCGGCAGGAGGACGTTTTGTGGCTTTCATGTCCGCGAGGTCACCGACCGTATGTGGGGGGTAATGTACAGGTACTTTTCATGATCTACTTTCACTGTTTACACGCTCGCTGTCTGTTTCTCTGTGTGAATCTGTCTGTCTCTTTGTTTCTCTCTTTCTCTCTTCTGGTGTCTCTCTGTCTCTCTCTCTCTATATATATATATATATATATGTATCTCTTTCTGTCTCTGTCTTCTCTATTTCTCTCTCGCTCTTCTTTCTCTCTGCTCCTCTCTGTTTCTGTCTCTTTGTTTATATATCTGTCTCTCTTCTCTGCCTGCCTCTCTGTCTGTCTTTCTTTTTATGTCTCTCACCCAATCCTCTCTGTCTCTGTATTTCTGTTTCTATCTCTATCCCTCACTCTCTGTCTCTGTATTTCTCTGTTTCTATCTCTATCCCTCACTCTCTGTCTCTGTATTTCTCTGTTTCTATCTCTATCCCTCACTCTCTGTCTCTGTATTTCTCTGTTTCTATCTCTATCCCTCACTCTCTGTCTCTGTATTTCTCTGTTTCTATCTCTATCCCTCACTCTCTGTCTCTGTATTTCTCTGTTTCTATCTCAATCCCTCACTGTCTCTGTATTTCTCTGTTTCTATCTCTATCCCTCACTCTTTGTCTCTGTATTTCTCTGTTTCTATCTCAATCCCTCATTCTCTGACTGCCTCTGTATTTCTCTGTTTCTATCTCTATCCCTCACACTCCGTCTCTATATTTCTCTGTTTCTATCTCTATCCCTCACTCTCTGTCTCTGTATTTCTCTGTTTCTATCTCTATCCCTCACTCTCTGTCTCTATATTTCTCTGTTTCTATCTCAATCCCTCACTCTCTGTCTCTGTATTTCTCTGTTTCTATCTCTATCCCTCACTCTCTGTCTCTGTATTTCTCTGTTTCTATCTCAATCTCTCACTCTTTGTCTCTGTATTTCTCTGTTTCTATCTCTATCCCTCACTCTCTCTCATCTTATTTTCCGTCTCCATCTTCCATCCGCCTCTCTCCACACACACACACACCCACACACGCACACCAAACACACACATACACACCCCCACACACGCACACACAAACTGGCATGGAAGAATCCTTCAAAATCTTTTTTTATAGCGACTGCGGGTCAGTGAAAAACGCATCATAGGCTTTC
>CM072517.1:71598137-71600637 GCA_036898135.1 Oncomelania hupensis
ACAGCTCTTTGCTATCGTTTCCTCAGTCCACGTAGGACAACTTTTAATAAGGATTATCTGGAAGATGTTATCAATAAACCCCAGTCCCTTGTCCTCAAGCGAGAAACCTTAATCACGTGTGTCCTCCACACATTTTTTTGTTTTGGACTCCCTGTAAAGTGAAAATATTGTCAAAGGGCACACCAAGAAGCCATGAAAGGAGAATTGGTATTAAACAGATGACGTAGCCGAAGGAGGGAGAAGAAAAAAAATCATCTCCCATCCTTCATGGGGAAAAATGGAATATAATTACCATGGCAATGAGATGATAGCGTCAGAGTGTGACAGTGTGAAGGAGAAACTAAAACAGATATACAGAAAGGAAAAGAAAAGAATCAAGAACACGCAAAGGATATATAATTTGTTTCTCAAGAATTCGCGAATGTTCGGTTCATATCATACCAACCCACACCCCCTTTGTATATCTCTGTTTCTCTGCCTCCTCCTCCCCTTCTTTCATACGATCTCCCTCTCCCTCCCTCTCCCTCTCTCTCTCCATCTCTCTGTCTCACCTCCCCCCATCTTCTGCTCCACACATTTTTGTCTCTTTTGGGTTTATTATTATTATTATTATTATTATTATTATTATTATTATTATTATTATTATTATTATTATTATTATTATTATTATTATTATTATTATTATTATTATTATTATTATTATTATTATATTTTTATTTTTTTATGTTTTTTTTTAGTATTGTTATGCATTAAGGTGTTCTAATATCCGCTACCGTTTCTTTATTGTATACATGTACGCTAACCTTTGTGTTGTCTTCTTAATATGTCAACAGTTACTGTGCATCACACACAAATATCCTTGTGTAAATGGGGACAATAAACATTCGTCATTCGTTATTATTATTATTTTTATTATTGTTATTATTATTATTATTATTATTATTATTATTATTATTATTATTATTATTATTATTATTATTATTATTATTATTATTATTATTATTACTTTCTGACCGGGTAGCAGAAACAATGTTGGGTGCTGGAGTGGTATTTTTAAAGACGTGTTTATGCCTTCGTCGTCAAATACTGCGGACACGAAATCGTGCTGTTGTTTGTAGATTGTTGGTTGTAGATTATAGTCACACGACACTTTCGCATATAGGTGACTACTGGACCGATTTATACTGACACCAGAGGGCCAGTTGTTGGTAAAGGGGAAAATAATATGATAATCACCGAAATCGTGCCACAACCCGTGTTGCTTATATCTGTACACCGTCCAAGAAGTACTTTTTACATGCTGAAGGTAAGCCGATCATCAGGATCAACCAAACACTATAGGGGAATCTACTCCTCTCTTCTAGTCCTTCCTGACCCCATTACAAACACACACACACACACACACACACACACACACACACTCTCTCTCTCTCTCTCTCTCTTACTCATCATCCGCCCTCCTCCCAATCATCCCGTCCACACACATTCACCCCCTTTCCCAGTTGGAAGGCTTTGTTTATTCTGGGCGAAAACGAGGTTAGCATACAGGTTAGCCTACAGGTTAGCCTACAGGTTAGCATACAGGTTAGCCTACAGGTTAGCCTACAGGTTAGCCTACAGGTTAGCCTACAGGTTAGCCTACAGGTTAGCCTATAGTTTAGCCTACAGGTTAGTCTACAGGTTAGCCTATAGTTTAGCCTACAGGTTAGCCTACAGCCTACAGGTTAGCCTACAGGTTAGCCTACAGCCTACAGGTTAGCCTACAGTTTAGCCTACAGGTTAGCCTACAGCCTACAGGTTAGCCTACAGGTTAGCCTACAGCCTACAGGTTAGCCTACAGGTTTGTCTATAGTTTAGCCTACAGTTTAGCCTATAGGTTAGTCTACAGGTTAGCCTACAGGTTTGTCTATAGTTTAGCCTACAGTTTAGCCTATAGGTTAGTCTACAGGTTAGCCTACAGGTTTGTCTATAGTTTAGCCTACAGTTTAGCCTATAGGTTAGCCTACAGGTTAGCCTACAGTTTAGCCTACAGGTTAGCCTACAGGTTAGCCAACAGGTTAGCCTACAGGTTAGCCTACAGGTTAGCCTACAGGTTAGTCTATAGTTTAGCCTACAGTTTAGCCTATAGTTTAGCCTTCAGGTTAGCCTACAGCTTAGCCTATAGTTTAGCCTTCAGGTTAGCCTACAGGTTAGCCTACAGGTTAGCCTACAGGTTTGTCTACAGGTCAGCCTACAGGTTAGCCTATAGTTTAGCCTACAGGTTAGCCTACAGGTTAGCCTATAGGTTAGCCTACAGTTTAGCCTATAGTTTAGCCTTCAGGTTAGCCTACAGCTTAACCTATAGTTTAGCCTTCAGGTTAGCCTACAGGTTAGCCATGTTATGACATTAAACAATGATTTAATGGGCTTCCGTCACTCAAACCAAGCCATATAGTTTGAGTTTTCCATTTCTGGTCTAACAAGGAGTTATTTCCCCTGTTTAACGGCATAGCAACACGCT
>CM072517.1:71603137-71633137 GCA_036898135.1 Oncomelania hupensis
TTTTGTTTGTTACTTTTTGAAGAACACAAAAATAAATTTGCTGCATTTTAAGCGTCCTTGTATCTGATATTAATGAAGAGTCTTGTGAAGTCTCTTGAACATTGAAACAGTTACCATGAGAAATGTATGTCTCCTTTGTTCACACTGGGGTTTTCAAAACTTGCATTTTTTCTCATTTACAAAAAAGACGGTCAGTGAAGATAGTACAAGAAGTAAATAAGGGAGGTATTGATGTGTTATTTTATTCATATGTAGATTGATTAAATAAATGTTTAAAAATATTTTTGCAGAATAACAATTTTAGTAGGCAAAATGCAATGTTATCAGAATAAAAAAACAATAAGCTTTTAACGTGTACCGTTTATTATACTGCAACTTTTATTTTTCTGTATTTTCCTTGTGTTCTGATGTAATTAAAAAAAACCACATGTTGCAACAAACAGTAAAATACAAAATTCTGGCTGCCGTTACCTACATAAGTTATAGCTTTTGGTTTATGGTTCACCTGTCTGTTTTCCTTGGATGAAGGGAAATAGAATATGTGAAAACTGATTGATGCATTAAACTGCTTAACATTTGGATTTTTTGTGGAGACCAAGCGTGTTTGCCAGTATCAAATTGTTGTATCTGGCAAACTCCAACAGTCTCAGACCCCTGTCATTTGTCTCTTTTGTTGCAGTGGGGTCCACATTAATAGCTAGAGCACCATTTTCAGATCTGCATCTACTCCATTTTCCAAATTGTTAGCTATAATTCTGAGTAAGCATAATTATTTTAATAAATTCTGTTATTCCTTTTTTTCCAAGAACATCCTGTTTTGCCTCGAGTTTATCCGGTTGCGGAGAAGTCGCTGTAGTGTGACGACGACCCAGGAGGCGTTTCGAAGGAAGACGTCCCACTCCATCACCATCAACATCTTCATCGCCTTCATTGTACTCATCAGGTGACAGCTGGTGTGTGTCAGTACTTATTGAATTTTATAATATTGTTGTTCGCTTTGAAAAAAACACTCATTGATTGCTGTATAAAATCGGTGCCACAGCAAAGCAGTTAACAACTGGCAGCTCCACGCCTCAGATCAAACTGTGACCTGCTAACACAAGGTGTTGGTGGTATATTGTTTCTACATTGCAAAGGGGGAGGTGAGGAGAGCTTGGATGAGGGAGGAGAATGGGGGGGGGAACATTAGTGTACATGGCAGAGCTAGACATCCTTGTTGAATAAGATCAAAGTTTTAGCTCAAGTTTACAGTTGTTAATGGGGCACATGAAATGCAGATTACATTATTATAATGTACACAATTCGCTCTGGGCTTTTCAGGTTGTATAGGTATGCTTTGGATTTTAAAAAGCAGGCATGTTGAGGAACCTTTGTACTTGTGCTTTCATGGGGTGGCCTCGTGGCGCAGTTGATAAGTCGCCGGTTTCCTATGCCGAAGGTCGCGGGTTCGATTCCCGCAAGGGGCGAACGTATGTGACTTAGGTACGAGACTATTGAGGTCACCGAGGGTTTTCTCCGGGCACTTCGGTTTCCTCCCTCCCTTCAATAATGGTACAGGATGCAGTCAATATAAAAATTTCAAAAATAAAAAATTCGATTTTCTTCCGTCTTCTAATAGCGATTTCCCTGCCTTTACACCACCTGTTTGAGTGATGTATGTGTATTTGGTGTGTGAGAGGGTAAATGAGACAGGTGAGCGTGTATGTTGGTATAGATCGCCGCGCTTTGAGCCTTGGGGAAAGGCGCGTACATAGCATCCTGTATTATTATTTATTATTATTTACTGAGTAGCTAGTAAGCATAAGAGTTTCTATAACTATTTTATAACTTGGTTGCTAGTAGCTAGTGTGTCGAAGTGGTTAGTGGGAAAAAATGCTGTCCCACTTCCTCCGGGCTTTTGTGCCCTTTTTTTCCCCAACCTCTACCCCCTAAACTTTAAATGTGTTTTACTTGTTTCTTTTACACTTTAAAGAGGGTGAGTAGTACATTCATGTACAAGAAAATTAAAGTCCAGAATATAATATTTCATTGATGAATCAGTAGACAGTATTGTCAGTCAATCCCTTTTTGTAGTTGAGCCAGTTCAAGCCTCTACTCTTTTCAACTTCCATTCCCTTCTCCCACCCCAGGCCCACCACCCCACCCTTTGACCATCCTCATACCTTGGTTTGAAAATGTTCTTATGCCGCTGAATTTGTTCTGTTGTTTAAACCCTGTGTTCTGATGCTGCTACTTGTTCGCAGGAGGGCTGAAGAGCAGCATGAGGATTCTAAAGACTCTAATTCATCGGAAGGTTCAGTCAAGAAACAAGCTAGAAAAAGGCGTCAAAGCCAGCAGACCGAAATGCATACAACATCCCCATCATCAGCTTTGTTGCTGCCATCAGTGCTACCCCGTTCTCCAGGGTGTGAACCAAGTGCCATGAATCGTTTAGATATAGAATATATATTCAAATTTGTTTGCAAATCTATTCAAGATGAGTCCTAAATAGTAAAAAAATTGCATGTTTAAATAATAATAATAATGTTCGTCATTTGTAAGGCGCCTTAGCCTAAGGATCAAGGCGCTGGCCGATACAGGATCTAACTCAAACCGCCCGAGACGCCACCCGCAGCCTTTGGGCGCATGGTCTGACGCCCGGACAACTGAGCACAATCCTGGGCAGCCAGGGATGGAGGAGAAGGACCAAGTGCATGCTGGGTGTGTTCTTGTTACCGGCACTCACCCGTCTAGGACATGAGCGTCAGGATCTTTAAAGTGCGTTATGATGGAATGCATGCGACACAGACTAGACCTCGGTTTATACTCTCATCCGAAGGAGAAGGAAAACAGGAGTAAAGTGTCTTTCCCAGGGACACAACACAATGGCCCGGCCAGGGCTTGAACCCGGGACCTTCAGTTAATGTTGTCTGTCTGTCTGCCTTCCATCTGTGCAAAACTTTAAAGTGACTAATTACACGAGACCTCGAAAATTATCAGTGATTGAATGACTACACTTCAAGGTCAAGGTCACAGGTTCAACAAATGTTAGTCAATCTATGTCAATTTTCCACAAAATTTCTTGTTAATCCTAAGTTATTAATATTAACTAAACTTCAGCTTGTTTGATGCATGATAGGTATCAATGAGACGCACATGCATATTTTGTCAACCTTGCTCCAAGGTGAAGGTCATTGGAGATGTCCAAAATAATAAAATCTTTTGCTGTAGTTTATTTTATCGTACATGAGTGCATTTATAGCTGGAGGTCAAGGTCAAGAGCATCGAAATATTAAAGCTTGTATTACTTTGCATTTTAAACCCACCGTTTCAATCATTTAACTTTTTTTGTCTGGCATCTCATTTTTGTGTTATTTATTGGGAGTTCCATAAGGAGCATGTGAGTCATATGGACTTGCCTTTCCAGTGATTGATGGTGTTCATCATGTTCAAAGCTTTTTGAGGTGCTACTTGTCATTAAGTAATGGAAATTTACTGCTCTGTATTGTGTAGACTAGTTTTTAGGCCCGTTTTGTTATGTAATAGATTTCTGTCTTAAACTTAAGAGAAAGCGTGGATTAATCTGGCAAAGTACCCAATTATATTTCTTTGCCAAGTTAATACATATGTTATTCTCGGGGTTCTTGTTCATCAAAAAGCAATGTCAAGACTAATGACTATATAATAATATTCTGCTCTTCACATGGTTTTATTATACCTTTGAGGTGCTGGAAAAAAAACGAATTATAAGTGGTTGCACTCAATTGATCCTTATTCAGAATATATTAACGTAACGGGAAACCATAAACAATTTATGTAAAACTTAACTATATGGAGTTGATAAAAAAGTAATAATAATATATACAAATTATGCTCTACTAGACACTTTCAAAATAAAAATGTTAACAAATTATGTCTGTGTTATGTTGTTCATATGTTTGTTTTACATTACCAATTCTCTGCTTTTTTATTTTTCCATTCCTCTTCTTTTCCAATGAAGATTTGTATACTTTTCCACCCTTCTCATTCTTTCTTTTCCTCTGGAGATTTTATGCTTTTTCTCCACGCTTCTCCTCATTCTTTCTATTAATTCTTCTTCATACTCCTCATACTTTTTCTTCTTTCTCCTTCTTGCCTTTTCTTCAATGATTTGATTTAAATCTGGAAGTAAAGTAATAAATTGAACATGAAAAAATTATCCACAGTTAACATTTGAGAACGACAAGATATCTTTTTTTTGCAGATCTTCCAGTCTGGATTCAAATTTAAAAAAACTTTAAAACCATACAATACAAAGTAAATGTAAGCAAAGTAAATATGACAAAAATGTTTGCTTAATGCCGAATTTTTCTTTTCGATTTTTACTGACACCAGCTAATAATTTATTTTTTGGGCTATGGGGAGAAAAAGAGGGTCATGCACTGACCTATCCAGAGGTACACTGTAACAACCTCAGACCTTTCGGTTCTCAGTTCAATGCTTTAACCACTGAGCTACCGCCCAGTGGCAAAAGTCTATCCTTCAATAACAGCTCTAATTCTATACAGTAGCCTATATATCAACTGAAAATATTGTAATTGAAATTAAAAAAACAAAATCAGAGGAAATTCTGAGCAATAGTAAAAGTTGTTTCATTAGTTGAATTAAACTTAAAGTGTCAGTGTACTGCACTCACGTACTGAAAATCTTGCAAATGCAACCTTGGCCATTTATACGTTTTGGTTGTGTCCGTGTGTGTGATAAACCCAGTTTTTCCACAGAAACCCAGATGTCCAATATGCATGTGTAAAAACCCACTGGTATCAAACGAACCCAATATTTCATAGCGCAATTTCTCCTTTTGTTTTTGTCAAAAATGAAAACGGTTGTGACAGATAACCTTACAAGAGGCTATTGTATCCGTTGAGTGAATAGGAATGGTCTGTAATGAAGGGAAAGGATGGAACCCAGTTTGCCTTGTTTTGAACATAAACCCACTATTATAGTTTTGAACGTATGTGTGTGTGTGTGTGTGTGTGTGTATGCACGTGTATGTATATACAATCACTGTATCAAGGAATCACTAAATAAACAATCTGATCTGTACACAAGTAAGATACACAATGCACGCTGTTTGGTCAGTATACTATTTCAATTCCGCTGCCGCGTGTTTGTTTATGACCGTACTTATTCCTAGACCCGTGCGTATGAAAGGTAAGGCTATTTCTAACTCACGGATAAATCACATGTACTTAATAGCGGCGATATAAAACCCACATCCCTTGGTATGTGCTTTGCTTCCACTTGTTGCTCTATCTACAAAAATAATCGCGTATTTTATTTCCTAAACCGAAATCAAGGTCGTTTTTTTAAAACAAAGTTTACATTTAAAATACAATCTGTATAATTTAAAGTGTTTTGCTGTAACAGTGAAGAAAGCACATTTACCGTACCGCTCAATAATATAATGTAATGGGACAGTTTCTCGTCACCGTTAGATTGTAGGAGACAAAAGCGTTACTAATCTCTCTTTCCTCAGTCCCGGCTCTGTGAAGAGCAGAACTCATATCTTCTTCCTGGTTGCTTTGTCTTGCTTGGCTCTCCACACCAGCTCAATGCCTATGTGAGCAGCACTGTTTAGTGCCTCCACATTTTGCTGGTATTTATAGATTGCCTGCACCCTCCCTTCCAGTGAAAGGAAAGGAAAGGTAGCATCGGCGAAGCTATTTATAGCTAGCCTGGCTGACCTAACCTCAAAACTAAAATGCTTTGGTTGAGTCGGTGTGTCTCAAGAGAACCGGGCACCTCATTGTAAGCTGGTTGAAAATTTGCGCATTCATTAATTAATAATAAACATCATTAGAATGGAAATTTCGAGTAAATCCTTTTTAAAAAATAATTTGTTTTTTCGATGCACGCTGAGCTCTATAAAAAACCAAACAATTAACCTATATGACCTAATTCGACACAAATCCGCTGAATTTGTTTTCCACCGTTAAAGTGCATTTTCAACTGGAACATCTGTTGTTGTTAAAGACAATTTGGTTAGTACAGTTCTATGCATCATATCACAAGAACAAAAATAAAAAAATGATTCTTTAGTGAGGGAACTGAGAACTGTTAGCATCTCAATCTATGTCAGTTTGTTTAAGCTCGCTTGAAGCATGCATCAAACCAAAAGAACTAAAATCTCAGATTCTCTAGTGATGGAACTGGGAACTGTTACCGTTTTTTTAGGACTATCGTTGCTTAAGGTCGCTTCGTGCAGCAGACTACAGGAACTGGGAACTATGGTTGTAGTCTCGGACAATTTATTTTAAAGCTCGCTTCTTGCATGCAACAGATCAGGAGAACTTTAAGCTCCGATTAACTAGCGATAGAACTATTCTAGGACAATTGTTATTTAAGGTCGCTTTGTGCAGCAGAATACAAGAAGTGGGCCATGGGAACTGTTGGTTTCTTATCTTAGTCTAAGACGATTTTTGTTTAAGATCGCTTCGTGCAGCAGAGAACAGGCAGTGGGAACTATTGGTTTCTTCTCGTAGTATGGGAGAACTAGTTTACTCTTACTTCATGCATGGATCAGACCAGAGGAGCTTCAAAGAGTCTGAGCATGTGTTGGAGACGCTTTGTTTCCTAACGACGTCTGGTATGGGCTGTTCATGAGACGTCGATGTGCTGATCACAGGCACTAGATTACAAACTCGATGTCCCTTCCTAAAGCAGCCCACAGCTTTAAAACCACTGGTCCTGATTTTTGGTCCACAGGTTTTGAACTCCAGTATATAGCTATCTAGAGGGATATTAATTGATAGATTTGGCCGAGTGATTGTTGATGAAACTTTTAGCCAAATGCAACTATTGAGAATAATTTAGGCTGCACCGGTGGATTTTGTTCTGATTTATCGTTTTTTTTTTTCAATTCCTCATCTGATTGGTTGCATAGAGGAGAAACCCCCTTTCTTCAAGAGGAAATACATTTTGTATTTGCAAAGATGTCCCTGAAAAAATGGAGAACCCACAACGTTCATGCATTTAACTTTAATTGTCTGAAATAAACCACTGAAAGAATGACAGTATGAACGAATGACACCTTACACAGCTCCTGAAAATTCACACACACACACACACACACACGCATGCACACACAAGCACACACAAAAGCGCACTTACAGGTAAACGCTTACTTTTCATGGAATCTATGCCTGTTATCTTAACACCCTGAAAAACTGTATTTGTCAAGAGACACACTGTTGAATCGGAGAACAATAAGCCTGAGTTCCGAGCATAAAATACATCATGTTTGTTGTCTGTTCCTTATTTCTGCATGCCATCGACCACAGCTTTTGTGGAGGTTTGAGTGGATTTTTTCACACATTCGGACAAAACTCAAGCTGCTGAAATGCTTGCAGCCATAGCTTGGGGCCTTTGAACGTGCTGTTGCTCTGAACAAGAAGAAAAACAATTCAATCAATATTTCATTTATTGTCTGTTCACACATTCAGGTGATATTAGACATTAATTAAGAACAACAACAATATAAAGAAAATCACAATTAAGAAACCTTGTAACAAAATGGAATGAAAGGGGAAGAAGGATTTAACACCAAACTATAAAAGTCTACCAATAGGAGTCTGTGCAATAATTTTCACAACTGCTGTTATCTGTGAATGATGTAATACATCATCTAAAGAATGTCCATATTCAGTCAAATGATGTCCTTGGTTTTCATACATTGCATTTAAAACTGGACATTAAAAAAAAAAGTGGTAAACTGATATATTTTTGCCACACGTACACTGGATATCTGCCGAATATTTAGTATTCCATGAGTTCATTCTTAACTTGTATATTAATTTTGACAACTGTCGTGAACAGTTCGGTATAGTAACCGTGTTAATGCTAGTATCTTGACATACTGCTTTTTCTAATAATGAATACATTTCATGACAACACATACTCAAATTGTTGACAGAAATAGAATCTAATGATCTTAGCGCTCCCTCTTTGGCTAACTTGTCACATACTTCATTCCAATGAATTCCACAATGTGCTGGAACCCAACAGAAATCAACAACTATACCTCTAGAAAAAATACAATGGATCATATGTTTAATTTCATATATGAATTCATTTCTTACTTTGGAATTACATACATAGAAAGCATACAAAACCGATTTTGAATCTACACAAATCAGTAAACCAAAGAGCTCTAACGGTAAAGTCATAATGTAGTTGAGAGCCATTACAATAGCATAAAGCTCACTCGTAAATATAGAAAACCCCTTTCCTAGATAATATGAGCGTCTTACATTTAATGCAGGAATGATAAAAGCCGATCCACTATCTAAAGAATCTAATACCGAACCATCTGTAAAAATCTTCAAATGGTTTAAATAATTATTTTCAATATGCTCTTTTACCTCAGTAACTAAGAGATTAGTGTCATCTTTTTTAGTTACACTATAATCAATGTTAAAATTTGCATTTCTGTGCTCCCATGGTGGAATAGGTGATATTAATGGCATAACGGGAATTGCTGTGATATCAATATTACACTTTTCAAAAAGATCTTTTGTATAGTTCTTAATTGGCTTCAAGTAATTAATATGTTTAGTTCTTTTTGGATAGTCTTCTGCATCTATAAAAATTTCTTCCTGTACCGAATTAGGGACAGATAAACATCTTAATACATATTTTGAAGTAGCTAATTGACGTTGTTGGTTTAATGGTAATATTCCAGCTTCTTGGTATGTTTTAATTGTATTAGCATGAAGTGGAACACCTAATGCAACTTTAATAGCTCTACTGTCGATGCTTTGTAATTTATTTAATAATGTATTGTTTGTTGAAAAGTACACCTCCTGACCATAAACAAGCTTTGAACGGACTAGTGATATTGCTAAATGTAAGAGGGATTTGGTATCCTGACCCCAATTTTGTACACTAATAATTTTTAATAAATTTAGGGATTTTCTTGCCTTTGTTATTAAATGTTCAATATGTAATTTCCAGTTTAATTTAGAAGTTAGCTGAACACCAAGAAATTTAACCTGTTTCTTGTATATAAGAATCTCATCATTTAATTTTAAAACAGGTAAACATTTAGGATTAATACCATTATTAAAAAGCATTAAAAACGTTTTTTCAGATGACAATTCCAGACCATTATTTTTCATAAAGAGATTAAGGTTTTTCAGTTCTTCTTGAAACAGTTTTTGTACATGTGTTGTTACTCTCTGCTTACTATGTTTTCGAAGAGATGTATTAATCCACATGGCAATATCATCAGCGTACTGAACAACATTTAATGGATTAGAAATAACAGTGGGAAGATCGTGAATCAGTATTGAAAACAATAATGGTGCAATTATAGAGCCCTGAGGAATTCCCATGTCAATGTTATGATAAGATGAATAAGTGTTTCCTACTCGTGTACATATAGATCTGCCATTTAAATAATTTTTTATATAATTATACATATGACCACTTATTCCAATATTTTTTAACTTATATAACAATCTTGCATGCCACACACTGTCATATGCTTTTTTGACATCGAAAAATGCAGCAAGAGTACTTTTTCTATGAGCAAACTGTTTTTTAATATGACTAGTTAATTTCACCAAATGGTCAGTTGTGCATCGACCTTTTCTAAATCCTGCCTGATTTTTAGGAATTACGTTGTTCTTTTCACAAAAATATGTTATTCTTTTCTGAATTATTTTTTCAAATACTTTCCCTACATGTGAGTTCAATGCAATTGGTCTATAATTAAGAATTGAGGAACGAGATTTACCTTGCTTATGTACTGGAATAACTACTGACTTCTTCCAGATAATAGGGAGAGTTCCACTCTGCCAACACTGTTGGCATAATGAATGTAGTAATTTTTTCCATTTCAAAGGCAAATGCGTTAATGATTGATATGACATTCCATCAATCCCAACTGCAGTCTTGTTTGATGAAAATGATTGTAAACAGTCTAAGAACTCTTCAAATTCAATAGGGGCAATTATAAAATGAGAATTATTTGGCAAAGGGTCTTCATATTCTTTCTCATTTGCTTTTTCTTTTCTTAATTGTTGTACTGATGGATCAAGACTTGATGATAAAGAATATTCTGCAAAAATCTTTACAAAAGCATCAGCCTTCTCTTTAGCACTTGGAAAATTATTATTGCTTAATTTAATTGGATACGACTGAAGTTTAAATCCATTTTTCATTTCTTTTACTTTTTTCCATACCTTTTGCATATCCTTTGACTCTGAAACCTCTTTAACACAAAATTCAGACCAATACTGTTTTTTTGCCTGAGCTATAACCCTATTACATTGTATCTTAGCATATTTCATCTTTGTGAAATTTTCTTCCGTTTTATTTTTAATCCAATGCTTATATAAGTCTTTTTTAAAATTTACCGCTGTTTCACATTCACTGTTCCACCAAGAATTTCCAGAATGGTTATTTAGTTTCTTAGATTTACACTTTGGAATATATTTTTCTGCTGCTGTTAAAATATTATTTCTACAATTTGAATAAAACACATCTACATCATCATGAATAATACTGTCCGTATCGATGGCATTGAGATGTGCTTGAAAATCTTCCCATATTGCAAATTTATATTTAAATTTAGGAATTATGTCTTCTGTTTTATCATCTTTATCATAATCAACATCCTTGAGCTTAATAATAATTGGAATATGATCACTTCCTAGACAATCGTCTAGCGGAGACCAAGTGCAAGTTATTGCTAAGTCAGGTGTTGTAAATGACAGAATGAATGAATGAACAAGAAGAGCAAGAAAAGAAGTGGAAAGAAGAAGAAGAAGAAGAAGAAGAAGAAGAAGAAGAAGAAGAAGATAAAGAAGGAGAAGGAGGAAAAGAAAAAAGAAGAAGAAGGAGAAGAAGAAAACTTTTTTTTTCTACATTACCTGAATTCAATAATACAGGATTTTTGCTTCAGTCAAAAAGTTTATATTAAAACCAGTAACTGTGGTATTGCCAGACTTTGTAAGCCACAGAAATCTGTATTTTTGACACTGTCAGCATCTAGTTGAATGAATTACAATTGACGTTTAATTTCTATACGCACCATTGGCGACCAGCAGACGGCAACTAGCTGTTCAGACACTCTGGATGACCAAGAAGGCGATGACGATAGGGGCGATTTGTTAAAAAGACGTGTACCCGCGGTAAACATTGATCTACACAAGGTACACTGTTGGGCAAACAGTCGTCCACGCGCTTGACGATTGCCTTCTGCATGCGACCCAGGTCGGCCTGTCTCTTGGAGATACTTATCCATCACACACAAGACCATGCCATCCTATACATATGTACTTAGCACATGTATCCATCACGACACGTACCATGTACTATGCCATCAGCTACACTGGCGATGGCACATCACCTGATGATTGTTAGTTCATAACTCGCGAAGTACATAGACACCACCCAGAACAGGCTACACACCACCCAGAACAGGCTACACACCACACAGAACAGGCTACACACCCCACAGAACAGGCTACACACCACACAGAACAGGCTACACACCACACAAAACAGGCTACACACCACACAGAACAGGCTACACACCACACAGAACAGGCTACAGAACCAGGAATAGTGACGGCGTATCACTAGAAAGACTCCAGTCACAGTCCACAGCAGACGTTTAGCTTACCGAGGGTTTTCTCGGGAACTCCGGTTCCCTTTCTCCCTTTAATGGTGGTGTTGGAAGCAGCTTGTCTACAAATTCAAAAATAATGCGCAATTTCTTTTCCGTCTGTTAATAGCCTCTAGCCCTGACACCACATGTTTGAATGATGTATGGTGTGTTTGTTGGAGTGTCTGTAACATGTGAGCGTGTATGTTAATTTCAGATCGCCGCGCTTTGAGTCTGATTTAGAAATAAGGCGCGTATAGCAACCTTTATTCTTTTTTTTTTCAAATAGGACGTGGTCTGTGGCTTGAAGCGTTCGTATTCAATCCTGAAAGCTGGGTTCTCTCCCTTTTGCTCTCTCTAGATAATGATATTGGATACAGTCAGTCTAACATTAAACTTTTTAAAAAAAATTAATAATAATAATAATAATAATAACAATAATAATAATAATAATAATAATAATAATAATAATAATAATAATAATAATAATAATAATAATAATAATACATTGGTTGTCTTTTCTCTGCTATAAAAGTGATCTTTAGATCACCGCGATTTGAGCGTGACGGAGGCAAAAACGTCCCGTAGTATTGAATTGTGGTGATGTAGAGGACAAGACTTAGTAGTCTTCTACTTCTTCTTCTACTTGTTTTTGTTCTTTTTGTTCTTCTTGTTCTTGTTCTTCTTCTTCTACTTGTTTTTGTTCTTTTTGGCCTTCTTCTTCTTCTTCTACTACTACTACTACTACTACTACTACTACTACTACTACTACTACTACTACTACTACTACTACTACTACTACTACTACTACTACTACTACTACTACTACTACTTCTTCTTCTTCTTCTACTACTACTACTATTGAGACGTTTTTTTTAAAACTACTACTACTTCTACTACTGCTACTACTCCTTCTTCTTCTCATTCTCATTCTTCTACTACTACTATTGAGACGTGTTTTTACTACTACTACTACTACTACTACTACTACTTCTTCTTCTTCTTCTACTACTACTACTATTGAGACGTTTTTTTTAAACTACTACTACTTCTACTACTGCTACTACTCCTTCTTCTTCTCATTCTCATTTTTCTACTACTACTATTGAGACGTGTTTTTACTACTATTACTACTACTACTACTACTACTACTACTACTACTACTACTACTACTACCACTACTACTACTACTACTACTACTACTACTACTACTACTACTACTTCTTGTTCTTCTTCTTCTCATTCTCATTCTTGATCTTCTACTACTACTTTTGAGACGTGTTTTTGTCTTTTTGGATGAAATGTTTTCTCAAATTGAAATCCCGCGGTGTGATTGACATTCAATTAATATTGACCTTCTCTCTCCTTTCCTAATGTTTTACGTAGATGACAACAGAGACGATAACAGCGACGGCGACGGTTATGATGATGATGATGGCGATGATAGAACAGCGACGATAACATTGACGACGACAGTGATGATGATGATGATGATGATGATGATGATGATGATGATGATGATGATGATGATGATGATGATGATGATGATGATGATGACGGCCACGACGCTGATAACGATGACAATACAAAACAATATTAAAAAAAAAACATAACTCAACGCAATATAACCCAATACAAAACAAACAACAAAATACAATAAAATACAAATAATACAATATCAAACAACTCAAAACAGATGCCACATAAGGCTATTTAGACCCTGCACTAAGACTTCTCGCCTGAAATATAGTTCAGCCTGCTGTAGCCTTTGTAAATTAAAGTCGATGCCAAGCATCAAATAGCAGGTTGAACTATTTCAGACTAGAAGTCTTATTATCGGGTCTAAATAGCCTTCTGTGACAACAGCACATCACACAACAACAACAACAACAACAACAGCAACAACAACAACAACAACAACAACATAATCTTACTGACCACAAGCAAAAAGACGAAACATAACCCATACCACATAAATTGCACATCGACCAGCAGGCTGTAAAACGACAGAGGCGCAGTTTGCAAATGTTGTGAGTCAAACTGTTGTTGGATTCCGACCAGTCACGTCCACTTACCGCTAGATACCTAGGTTAACTCATTCCCGTTATCTTAGGGCTCAGACGCAGACCCATATTAATACCAGTCAGTGGCAAATACCAGATCCTATCTTGACACAACGCTGCTCTATCCAGCGTATAGGTTATTCCATCCCTTCGGATGAGAGTGTAAAGATCCTGACGCTCATGTACTAAACGGGTGAGCGTTGGCTACACAAATACAGCCAACAGTCACTCGGTCTCTTCTCCCTCATAACCGGTCGCTCAGGATGGCGCTCAGTAGTCTGGACGTCAGGTGAGGGGCCCCAAAGGCTGCAAGTTGGCGCCTTGGGCGGCTTGAGTTAGCTCCTGTATCGGCCAGCGCCTTGAGCAGCTCTTGAGCTGGAAAAACGCTATACAATAAGAAATACAATAATAAAAATTTCAGCGTAATGTTGTTAATGTTGTTATCAGTTTGTCACAAACTTCCAGCGCTCTCAAAAGTCTGTCAGAGTTTTGGCATAGCTCAATAGTGGATAAGCCCCCCCACCCCCACCCCCACCCCCACCCCCACCCCCGCCCACCATTCCTCCTCCGCTCCCAATCACAATAGCTGCTTTGTGTAAGGAATGTGCAAATGTGTTTTATTCTGTGTAAAAAAAAAAGTAATGTCAAGGCATAAAAGAAGAAAATATCCTAAAACACATTGACGGTTATAACACAGGACTTTTGGGGTTTTATCAACCTTGCTTGACGACCCAGAGATTGATGTACTTGTGAGGTCTGCAGGAAAGCTGGCGCTGGCCTGGGAACAGGATCTTTTAGGGAGAGAGGGGGTAAACAAACACAGGGCGTTTTGAATTCGTGCACAGAAGTGGTCAAACGTGAACTCTGTGAGCCGACATTAGAGACCGAAGAAGAAGAAGAAGAAGAAGAAGAAGAAGAAGAAGAAGAAGAAGAAGAAGAAGAAGAAGAAGAAGAAGAAGAAGAAGAAGAAGAAGAAGATGATGATGATGATGATGATGATGATGATGATGATGATGATGATGGTGATGATGATGATGATAATGATGAAGAAGATTTTGCTGTGGATGATGATGATGATGATGATGAAGAAGAAGAAGAAGAAGAAGATGATGATGATGATGATGATGATGATGATGATGATGATGATGATGATGATGATGATGATGATGATGATGATGATGATGATGATGATGAACAGCAATAACAGAAAAAAAAGCAAAGTGACGTAGCTCACTGATTGAGTCTGGGCGAGATGGATGTTTGCGCTATCGGAATCAAATGATTCATGATGATTAATTCGTATCTCGATTGGGTCGGCTGCAAGTTTACGATATTACGCTTGAAAAGAGGAGTGATCACACCTTGGAATGAGGATGAACAAACAAATAATATAAATGATGAAAAATAGATAATGTGTGATCAAAAACAGTTGGGAATAAAAACAAGCTTTTTTTTTTCCATGTGGAGTTTCTACGCTATATTAGTAAGCATTGGTTTGGATTGGACAGGATTAGATAGCATTGGATAACTTTGGAATGGTTTGGCTACACGATAAATCGAATGGAGGGACGGAGATGGATTGATGCTATTGAATTGAAGTATGATAAATGGTGACTGGCCTAGAGAAGTTGGTGTCTTCAATGGAGGATTGAACATACCAAACTTTGTCAGTAGTATACGTGTGGATCTGTAGACTGAACATCAGTAAATATTTGTGGGCGCTTTGATAAGGATATTAATAATAGAATGCTCTACTGGGCTGCAGACATCCTACACCATGGCGCTGGATACATTAGTTTTGAAAGCATTAACTTCCGGACAAAAAATGGCGCCGCTCAATTCTGGTCCACTTAGCTGGAGTTACGCCCCTTCGCTTTCTCTCTGTCTGTCTTTCTCTATTTGTCTATCTGCTGTCTGTCTGTCTCTCTTTTTCTCCCTCCCTCCACACGCGCACACACACACACACACACACACACACACACACACACACACATTGCCGCTTGTAACATTATTGTGATACTTTCAGAGAATTCTGTCTTGTCGAAATGTCGCAAATCAGTTTGAATTGTTCAGGAGGGGAAAATTGTGTTCTTCGATGTGTGGATAGAAGGAAGATATATAGACCTATATTTCGAATACTGTTGCAGGAGAGGCAAAACAAAAAGTGTTTGTAGGTGCTTTTTATAGATTTGTTGCTATTGTAACTGAGAGTCGGATAGGCAGGCAATAATTCGTTTGGTTGTTTTGGACGATATCATTGAACATTTGAGATAACTTGAATATGTGTTGGCTGATGGTGGATGGTCAGCTGGAATTTCATGTTTTGGTGGGGGGGGGGGGGGGGTGCAGTGGGCGGAAGGGAGGAGGAGAGATGGAGGATATCTGGATCTGGATCTGGATTGGTACATTGCTCACATCCATAAACCGGCATAGTGCATTGGTTATGTTGGATAGAAGTAGTTTATGTTGGATAGAGGTAGTTTAGGTTGGATAGAGGTAGTTTAGGTTGGATAGAGGTAGTTTAGGTTGATAGAGGTAGTTTAGGTTGGATAGAGGTAGTTTAGGTTGGATAGAGGTAGTTTAGGTTGATAGAGGTAGTTTAGGTTGGATAGAGGTAGTTTATGTTGGATAGAGGTAGTTTATGTTGATAGAGGTAGTTTATGTTGGATAGAGGTAGTTTATGTTGATAGAGGTAGTTTATGTTGATAGAGGTAGTTTATGTTGATAGAGGTAGTTTATGTTGATAGAGGTAGTTTATGTTGATAGAGGTAGTTTATGTTGATAGAGGTAGTTTATGTTGATAGAGGTAGTTTATGTTGATAGAGGTAGTTTATGTTGATAGAGGTAGTTTATGTTGATAGAGGTAGTTTATGTTGATAGAGGTAGTTTATGTTGGATAGAGGTAGTTTATGTTGATAGAGGTAGTTTATGTTGATAGAGGTAGTTTATGTTGATAGAGGTAGTTTATGTTGATAGAGGTAGTTTATGTTGATAGAGGTAGTTTATGTTGGATAGAGGTAGTTTATGTTGATAGAGGTAGTTTATGTTGATAGAGGTAGTTTATGTTGATAGAGGTAGTTTATGTTGATAGAGGTAGTTTATGTTGGATAGAGGTAGTTTATGTTGGATAGAGGTAGTTTATGTTGGATAGAGGTAGTTTATGTTGATAGAGGTAGTTTATGTTGATAGAGGTAGTTTATGTTGATAGAGGTAGTTTATGTTGATAGAGGTAGTTTATGTTGATAGAGGTAGTTTATGTTGATAGAGGTAGTTTATGTTGGATAGAGGTAGTTTATGTTGATAGAGGTAGTTTATGTTGGATAGAGGTAGTTTATGTTGATAGAGGTAGTTTAGGTTGGATAGAGGTAGTTTATGTTGGATAGAGGTAGTTTATGTTGGACAGAGGTAGTTTATGTTGGATAGAGGTAGTTTATGTTGGATAGAGGTAGTTTATGTTGGATAGAGGTAGTTTATGTTGGATAGAGGTAGTTTATGTTGGATAGAGGTAGTTTATGTTGGATAGAGGTAGTTTATGTTGGATAGAGGTAGTTTATGTTGGATAGAGGTAGTTTGAAGGAGGAGTGGGCAAGGAGGATTGAATAAGTAAGAGTATGGTGAGGGGCGGGAGGGTTGTGAGGGTTAAGAGGGAGGTGGGGGCGACCAAACGATGTGAGGCCAGCACAAGAAGAAGGCATAGCAAACGGGATGAGGGCGAGAGAGCCTGAGTGGTGGAGGAAATGTGGGGAGAAAGAGAGTTCCCAACTAATGTTGTAGCGGAGGTGTGGGACAGTTACAGATGGTGCTATCGAGCGAGGCACGTGCATTAGTGGGGCTTCTCTCTATTACTGACTGTGGGGTGCTTACTGCTGAAGATGGCCACTATCTGTCTGCATCCAATCAATAAGTCGAGGCAAAAAATATGACGAGATATTAAAAAAAAAAGCCAAGCGGCCCGGACACTAGCATTTCATTTGCATTCACGCCCTGTCAGGACCAACAAAAGACCATCTTGAGTGTTTCTTTGTCTTTTTCTCTGTCTGGCTGTCTGTCTGAACAGAGAAGCGACCATTTTGAGCGTTTTGTTCCTCTCTTTCTTTGCCTGTCTGTCGGATTTCTCGTTACTAATCATGGATTTGATCAGAATATAGCTTCACAGCCATATGACACAGCGTATATTATTACACTATAGGCGTGCGAGGGGTGTCGCATAGCGCAGTGGTTGGAGCACTCGCTACTGTGTCGCAAGTTAAGCACCGTCCAGTGCGGTTAGCACTTGGATGGGTGACCGCAAAACGTGAAGCGACAAATAACAACGCCCCCAGTTGACTCAACTGTGACTGAGTACCTACTCTCTTAAGGGTGGGGAAGGTAAAGCAGTGAGGGATAGAGATGGGCATCACCCTCATTACGCTGGCCCAAGATAAGTGTGACCTCCAACATCACGCTCCCCTACGGCCACAAGGCTATGGGACTACCTTTATTTTTTTTAGGCGTGCTAGGAAGGTTCGCGGACGTTCAGGAACCTTCTTTTTTTGAGGTTCTCTTTTGGATAGAAAAAAAGGTTCAAGAGGCGAGGTTCGGGATCTGAAAACCTCGAAAAAAGACGGTTCGGGGAGCTTCACAAACCTTCAAGTATGACAGGCCATTAGACAGGCCATTGCATATTCTAGGTACAACTGCACGACGCGTTTTGCGCCCTTAGGTGCACCAACTAAAGTTGGACAGGAGACAAGAAATGGGAACCTGGCTCCGCCATTTTTACAACCAGACATCATGTTCTTTGCTTGGCAAGTGGCCAACAGAGACTTGTAGAAAGCGACGGTCGGCCGGTGGAAACAGCTTATGAAGTTTGGCAATCGGAAGCTTCCATACCCCTGAAAAAGGAAGTACCTGTGTGCGCGTGCGTGCGTTTGTGTGTGTGTGTGTGTGTGTGTGTGTGTGTGTGTGTGTGTATGTGTGTGCAATGGCAGGACTAAGTCTGAATGGGGCACTCAGTGATTTGGTTATGCAGGCATCGTCCAAGTTTCACATTCCCGGCGTTTAGATAACGTCCCCAATACTGGAAGATAATACTTTTATTTATTAGTTATTTCAGAGCTTATTTCTTTCAACTGCACCAACCCCCTCATCTATTTTGAAGCCTTGCAGCTCAAGAAATAAGCACTGCTGGTCAAACAAGCTAGTGATTTTGTTTTGAACTTTGATAGGTAAAGAGAAGAGGGGAGGGGCAGGAGGTTGGATACAGTGGGGTGTTACAGTCAATCCCAATTTCCCATTCCACATAGGCGTGCTGGATCTAGAACCATAAGCGGCCATCCCAGCACCTATATCGAGTTAGAGAGGGACCAATGCAATTATCAATGTTTTAGAAATAGCCGAACCTTTTAACGTTTTACTGACACAACATTAGGAGCGAGAAAGGAAAGAAACAATAGCAAAGAGGCATATTGGAGTGTGCCGTTACACATTTGTGCGGTATGGGAGACATCGCTCTAGTCCTCCTAGGTCAGTTTAAACATACGTTTATGTAATAGAGGTGCGGTATGGGAGACATCGCTCTAGTCCTCCTAGGTCAGTTTAAACATACGTTTATGTAATAGAGGTGCGGTATGGGAGACATCGCTCTAGTCCTCCTAGGTCAGTTTAAACATACGTTTATTTAATACAGATGCGGGTGCGCCAAATAACAAAACGTAGTTGGTGCCTGCAGGGAAACGTAACGCCAGGGATGTCCTATGGGGCAAATGTGAACCAAGACAGAACGTCTCTGGTGGATAAATTAACCTAGGCTGCCCTTCAGTGCACATAAACTCACAAACGCGCGCGCGCGCGCTCCCGAGCACACACACCCATTGACCCTAGGTACACAATGTATATGTATGAACATGTTCATAGAACAGTGTAAATGCTTGTACACAATCTTGTACACAATTCAATTGCATTACAATAAAGTTTTTATGCTGGTTGCGTTAAGGCTAACAACACAAACACACACACACACACACACCCACACCCACACCCACACACACACACACATTCTCTCTCTCTCTCTCTGTGATTGTGTGTGTGAGTTAAAGGATTTGCAATGTAATGTTAAAGGTTCTATATTAAGTTAATTTGTTAAGGGGCAGCTTGCAAAATTAGACTTAAGCTGTATCCGTAATAACAGAAGTTTCAAACGTTTCAAATTGCTCTCTCTCTCTCTCTCTCTCTCTCTCTCTCTCTCTCTCTCTCTCTCTCTCTCTTTCTCTCTCTCTCTCTCTCTCTCTCTCTCTCTCTCTCTCTCTCTCTCTCTCTCTCTCCGGTGTTGACGCCCTCCCACGTTAAGCCCAAACATTATAAAAGAAAAGAAGATTCCATAAAAAGGTACTGGGTCAGGTATGAATACCGTTGTCAATTAGGGCAGTCGCCTGCTAAGGTGCTGGTTGCCATTGCCGAAGGACGCGGGTTCGAACATGGGGCGAACCCTATGTGACTTACATGTAGGTTCGAGACTTTACAGAACACCAAAGGTTTTCTCCGGGTACTCCGGTTCCCCACCTCTTGCTCTCCCTCTCTTCAATATTGGTGTTGGACACAGTCAAACTGTATTTCAAAACTAAAAAAATAATTTCTTTTTCACTTATCTCTAATAGCGATCTCATCACATCGCCGCGCTTTGAGTTCGATTGAAGAAAAAGTGAGTGGTAGCATCTTGTATTATTTTTATTATTATTATTATTATTATTATTATTATTATTATTATTATTATTATTATTATTATTATTATTATTATTATTATTGCTCTCCAGAGGGGCAAAACATTGTGAGTGGGTCACAAGACGGAAAAAAATGGGATTGGACAAAATGGTGTTGATCTGTCTGGCCCTCTTTGCTGGGGCGTGTCAGGGGGAAGAGAATAACTGATCTTTCTGCTAGCCCTTGTCTTGTCATGTTATGTGTTGCCTTGTTGTGTCTTGACTTGTCCCTCGCTTGTACTTGCTCTTGCAATTTTTGATAAACCTAGATGTTTGTTTTTTTTTTTTTATTTGTTTTTGTTTTAGCTAGCGTGTCGTGTAGTAGGTTTATCTACGAAGTGATTTTGGTGTGGAGTGGACGATATTGTTATCAAATATGTTCGATTTTAGAGGAGAGAGGGATCTTGCTTATCACTCCTTCGGATGAGAGTATAAATTGAGGTCTAATCTAGTCTTTGTATGCATGTAAAGATCCTGACGCTCATTTCCTAGACAGGTTAGTGCCTTTTTCCTTTTGTAGAGGACAATATTAAATTATTGGATGTTGAATGTTGGGCAGAACGCTTGGTCGACACACGGTAAGCAGAAATGGAAGGTCAGTATAGATTTTCGCGGGTTAGATCATCTTTATAGCCTGTGTGCCCTGCTAATGTTATATCACCGTTAGCAGCTGTCAGCCATTAGATAAAGCGAGAGGTGATTGCTGTAAGTCTTCCGACTCTTTAAGCATAGTGGCGCCTACAATTCACCACCTGTCGCGGGTACTTTAGGACTGACATACACGTGTCAACGGAGAGGAGTTGAAAGTCTTTCGATAGGGTGAGAGAGAGGTGATCACAACAATGACGACACGGATGTCAATAGATTTTAAATGAAATATAAATAAATAAGTAAGTAAATAAATAGAGTGAAATGAGGGGAACCACCTTCTCGACGCTGTTGAACGTCGCCGCGTGAAGATACAACTTTCATCTAATTATTCGGGCAAGGAGGAAAGAAGGGGTTGGGAGAGAGAGGGAGAGAGAGAGAGAGAGAGAGAGAGACAGACAGACAGAGAGAGAGACAGAGAGAGAGAAATAAAGAGAGAGAGAGAGAGAGAGAGAGAGAGGGGGAGAGAGGGTGTCCTCGTTGAAAAGGGTACAACGGATTTGGTAAAGAATATGCGGCGGATATTTGGGAGGGTTCAGGGTAATGGGGGGTGGATAAACAATAATTCAATGCTACAATAAGATTTGGACGTGTAGAATGAAAAAAGCTGTGCTATAGAAAGAAAAAAGAAAAGGCTGCACTTTCCTCGTTCAACATGTCCTTAAACTGTCCCCTAGAGGCCCTTCTCTCTTTGTCGTCCACGTCTGTGACGACCAGACCAGACTTGCTGTCCTTCGGTGCAAAATATTATATGCCATGTTTTTAGTTCTTTTATATTTTTATTATTTTTTTTAAAGATGGCGTTTGATAAGACTGCATGAAATGATTGTACATGTTTACTATAACATGTAATTGTGTCAGTAGCGTCCTAAAGGATTTAAAATCACTGTATGGGGTCAGCTGTATCCTATATAAATCCTTTAATCTGTTAAATCGTCAGGGGGGTGGAGTGGGTAAGGTATGGCAGGAAGGAATGGGGGGTGGGAAGGCGGAGTGACAAAGCAGCAAAGAACTCTCCTCCACTCCAGTCAGCTATATCAACCCCTTCCGTCAACAGGTCTGGCATGGGATTGGTGTCCATACCTTGACGTTTTCTAACTATTAATCTTCCTCTTTTTCTCACAGGCATGTACATATCAGTGAATGACTTGCAACGCGCTTAAGTATCGCCGCGCCGAAGGGGATGATCTCAGCGTTATAGAAGAATAATGTGATTAATACCACCTTTCATACAGTTGACCTTTAAAACAAAAGTGGCAGCGTCGTGATGATGCTTCTTGAGTGGACAAGTTACAATGGTCTCAAGAGCAACTCTGAGTTTTAGTTTCCTGAAAGGTAGGGCGTATGGGCATTCCCGAGCGCTGAGGAGTCAGCCTCAACAGAACTGAACAAAAGTGTGTGGAAATATTTTAGGCGCTTCATACATTTTCATTTTGATAACATACTGGCACACTCAACACCTTGTTGTCAGCTTTTGAGATGTTTGTTCTCTTATTCAGAAATGGCCTTAATATTGTTTCATTCATTCATCCGTCCATTCGTTCATGCTGCTGTTACAAATTGAGAAAGCACGCTAGCGGGTCGTCCAGTCATTGGCTGGAGACTTAGGGTCCTACAAGCAGGAGCTGTTGGCCCTAGTTCTTTCTTAAAGACTCCCCATGCTGATGAACCTTGTTTTGAAGAACAGGCCAACACAACGCAACACAAATACACACACACCCACACACACACACACACACACACACACACACACAGAAATAAAGAAAGGGAGAGACGAGAGAGAGAGAGAGAGAAACCACTCTAAATCCCGTGCTCCAGCCATTGTCCACAAAACTGACAATCTAAAGGCGTCTGAGACCCACCCTTAAATCAGGAAGACGAGCGAAGGAGACAGCACAACACTGCAGATGACAAGATTGTCTATACATGTTGCCTATTTCGCTACAAACGATTCGTCAGCAGTTACAAGCCAAACTTGACTTCAGTCAATTATTTTGTGCACACAGTAAAACGGAGAGCGATTGCTTGGAGTTGGGGTGGGGGATGGGGAGGGGGGGTCAAAGCCTTTTATTAGAAGCCTCGACCTTTGAATAGTCGGAGACTCAACGCACTGCCAACCCTGCGATAAAAATGTGTCTGCTGTGTGAGCGTGTATGTTGGTTCAGATCGCCGCTCTTAGAGCCGGCATCCAGTAGTAGTAGTGGTAGTAGTAGTAGTAGTAGTAGTAATAGTAGTTGTAGTAGTAGTAGTAGTAGTAGTAGTAGTAGTAGTAGTAGTAGTAGTAGTGGTAGTAGTAGTAATGACGTAAAGTTTTTGAAGTCTGAGAATCAACACGCTTTATTCCTGGGAACCTGTTGTTATCACTTCCGCCATGTGACGATGTTTGTGCTGATGCCTGTGGCAAATGGATGGCTAGCCGCCTTGAGCAGCTCTTAGAGCCTAACGTATCACTCTCGGGGGCTTGCAACAGGAAGCCAAACAGCTTAGCTAAGACTCGCCGATGACCTCTCCAAGCCTCCAACAGCTGTAAAGCGTGCAGACCTACTTGCATCTCGTGGTATAACGCGTCTCTAAACGTCAATCCGATTACACCAGGAATCTTCCGAGCAACAGCCTTTGAGTTATTACATCACTGGCTTGTAAGTGTAGAAGAGATCATCTCCATTATACGGCTCAACTCACACTTCGCCGTTGGACCAGACCAAGACCAGACATTTCAATGTTTGAGTTGGGTATTAACTGCGATATACATGTATTGAGAACATTTTTTTTTTGTAAAATAAGGTCTGCGTGGAACAGTAGTGTATAGGTTTGGGCACACGCTAGCCATGTTTTAGGTTAAGCGACGTCGGGACGGGTTAGTACTTGGATGGGTGACTATGCTTGGAAGACAAACACTAAAGGCAAAAAAAAAAAAAATAACAGAAGAAGAAGAAACAAAAAGAATGAAACAAGCGCACGACATACCCCAGTCCGCGGGATAGGCACCCTCATTAAGCTGGTCTAGAGAAAAGAGAAGTCCCAAATGCCTCTCTCCCCTACGACCAAGGTTACAATAACACCTACCTGCTGCGTTTGTTTTAATTATTTATTTTTGTTGTATAATCTCGTCTTGTGACATTTACATCATTGTAAAACAAAAAAGTAAAGGTAGTTCCATAGCCTTGTGGCCGTACGGGAGCGTGATGTTGGAAATCACACTTATCTTGGGCCAGCATTATGAGGGTGATGCCCATCTCTCTCCCTCGCTGCTTTACCTGCCCCACCCTTAAGAGAGTAGGTACTCAGTCACAGTTGAGTCAACAGGCGTTGTTTTTGTCGCTTCAAGTTTGGCGGTCATCCATCCAAGTAGCGAGTGCTCCACCATTACATCATTGTACCAGATTGAAAGCGCCGTCTTTGTACATCAGAATGTGAGCAGTTTATCACAGCAAGGAATTTCAAATTAATGCAGGCTTTTGGTAATTCCATTTCTCCTTGACGCTGACGCAATGAGTCTTTCCACCTTGCGCTTGGTAAAAGGTAGATTTGGAAATGGTGATGACATCACAGGGATGAAGCGGGCTTTACGTCATACGTTGGCCTGCTGGATTGGAGTTACATTGTCTTGTCAGTCTGTCTGTCTGTCTGTCAGTCATTCTAATCTGTCTCTGTCTCTGTCTGTCTCTCTCTTTCCTTATTCATTCACACACACACAAGTACACACACACACGTACTCATTTACACATGTAATATCTCATCATCATCATCATCATCATCATCATCATCATCATCATCATCATCATTATTATTATTATTATTATTATTATTATTATTATTATTATTATTATTTTAAACTTTGGTGTTCATTCTTCTTCATTTGGTGCAGTTTGGTATGACCATAAGGCGGACGCTTTTCACCAGCAGAACTGCACAATGGTCTTTCATTATTATTCGCCAATGGTATAATAAATTTTATTTTGCGGCAGGAAGAAAATATTTGCACCGGATAGATTTTTTTTTCAGCTTCAGCTTAACAAGCTGAACAAATCATAGCTGAAGAACAAGCAGGATTCAGGGCAGGGCGAAGTACCAATGAACAGATTTTTGAACCTCAGAATAATCTTCGAAAAATACCTACAGCACCAACAACATCTATATCAGGTGTTTGTTTGGTTGACTTCAAGAAAGCGTTTGACCGAGTCTGGCCATGCAGCTCTGTGGGCAACCATCAGAGTGTACAACATCAGCCCTAAAATTATTGAACTAATCAAAAGCCTGTATGACAAGGCCACCAGTGCAGTCCTCCACAACAGCGCCATCGAGAACTGATTCAGAACAACAATCGGTGTGCGTCAAGGATGCCTAATCTCTCCAACACTCTTCAACATCTTCCTAGAGCGTCAAAGTCCAAGGCCAATCCCTCAACACAGTGCATAGCTTCGAATATTTAGGAGCCATTGTTCAGACAATGGGCCGACAGGAAGTCCTCTCCAGGATCGCACAAACAATTGCTGCTCTTACAAGGTTGAAGATCATTTGGAAAGACTAGACCATCAGTCTACATGCCAAGGTAAGACTGCTGCGCTCCCTTGTCATCTCCATTTTCATATACGCTTGAGAAACATGGACCCTCACAGCACATCTATTACGAAGAATACAAAGCATGGGGATGAGGTGCTACAGAAGACTTCTGGTCATTTCCTATGCCAAACACATTACCAACAACGATGTTCGACAGACTATCACACAAGTCGTTGGACAACACTATAACATGCTCACAGTGGTGAAGAAACGGAAACTCCGATGGTATGGCCACATCACCAGAGCATCAGGCCTTGCAAAGACCATCCTGCAAGGCACGGTGCATGAAGGCAGAAGAAGAGGGAGACAGAACAAGAGGTTGGTGGACGACAATCGAGAATGGAGTGGCTTGACACTGAGCGAAGCCATGAGGGTTGCTGAGGACAGAGAAAGATGGAGTATGCTGGTTAAACGATCATTTGTGGTGCCCCAACGACCTTCGAATTACGGGATAAGATAGGATAATATAGTAATTTTTCCCCAGAATTTACGGTATTTAGACCCAGTCTATTACATCGCCAGAGGCGCCAAAAAAATGCCAGCCTGAGAGCGCATTTAATCGCCCAAAATATCATGTTCTTAATTTGCATACATTTTGAGATCAACTGCGAAAAATACTTGGCTTAGAAACAAAACCTATTGGCCAACTGTCATTATTTTGATAAAGTGAGGGCTGCCGTAATACTTGTTTTTATTTATTATCATTATTATTTTTATTATTTTTTATTTTTTATTTTTTTTTAAATAATGTATTTTCTTCTTTTTACAAACCTGTATTACTTATATTTGCGAGGATCATGGCGCGCCGCTCGGATATAACAATTGCCGAATTTCTCTGGTACGTAATTGGGAGAAACGGCAGTATTATTTTCTGGGCGCCGATGTGCTGATGCACCTTTCAGAAGTGTCCTTCGCACTTTCATCGGGTACTCCGGTTTCCTCCCGCCCTTCAGTAAGGGTATTGGATTCAGTCTATCTAACGTCCGCTGGACCTAAAGCAATAATCATGTAATGTAATGTAATGTCTATCTAACATTTCACAAACGATAATCGATTTCATTTCGGTTTTCTATTGGCGACCTGCCTTTACGCCACGTGTTTGAGTGCTGAATGTGTTTTAGATGTGTATGTTGGAGTGTCTGTAACGTGTGAGAGTATAATATGTTGGTTACAGATCGCCGCGTTTTGAGTCTGATTTAGGAACAAGGCGCGTATATTATTATTATTGTTATTATTATTATTATTATTATTATTATTATTATTATTATTATTATTATTATTATTATTATTATCATTAGTGGGGTGGCCTGGCAGCTAAGGTGATAGTGAGCTGGTTTCCTATGCCGAAGGTCGCAGGTTCGAGTCTCGCGTGGTTTGAACGTACGAGATTAGGTACGAGATTTTTGAGGACACCGAGGGTTTTCTTCGGGTTCTTGGATTTTCTCCCTCCTTTTAACAATAGTTTTGGATGCAGTCGAATGTTAAAAAAAAGAAAAAAAAAAAAGAAAAAAAGATTTATATTCCAATTTTTGTAATAGCGATCTTTTCCCACCGCCGTAGCTCAAGTGGTAGAGCGTTCGCCTGGCACACCGATGACCCAGGTTCGAATCCCGTGGTGGGCGATATAAAATGTGGCCATTTTCACTGTCCATTTTAGCAGTATGATTGCTCTGGTGATTCAGTGTTGATTCAGGTCCCTACCCCTCTTTCCCTGGGTTGGTTATCCCCGTCTGCCATATCGCCAATGGTGGGTGTAGACGTTAAACCTCAATGTTTACGTTCAGAGATCTCTTCAGATCGCTGCGCTTTGAGTTCGATTGAATACAAACTCGTGAAAATAATAATAATAATAATAATAATAATAATAATAATAATAATAATAATAATAATAATAATAATAATAATAATAATAATAATAATCGAGAGCGGCGGTGTTAATATGATGTCTAGCTTAAAAAAGAAAAGAAAAGGTAAAGGTAGTCCCATAGCCTTGTGGCCGTAGGGGAGCGCGATGCTGGAGATCACACTTATCTTGGGCCAGCGTAATGAGGGTGATGCCCATCTCTCTCCCCTGCTGCGTTACCTTCCCCACCCTTAAGAGAGTAGGTACTCAGTCACAGTTGAGTCGACCGGGGGCGTTGTTATTTGTCGCTTCACGTTTTGCGGTCACCCATCCAAGTGCTAACCGCACTGGACGGTGCTTAACTTACGACACAGTAGCGAGTGCTCCAACCACTGCGCTATCCGACAAGCCTGATGTCTAGCTATTCCTCGCTAAAGAAAGGCAGATGGAGAAATCAACGGTTAGATTACCTTCGTGTGGTCACAGCAATGTTGATACCTAATTTTGCACGCATCATTAGGTTTGCTTGAAATATTATTAGGCTAGGTGGCCGATTCTGACGCCGCTCACGATTATGTTAGGAAGGAAATTACTTTTTTTTTAAAGTCACATTTTCAATTCTAATATATTGGCAATCATGGCAGTATTTTCCGTAATGGTACATTTTCAATCTTGGTGTACAACTCGTATTGCCAATCCTCTTAAGTTCATATTATTTATAAGCGTTAATTTATGTTTATTAACGCGTCAAACTACAAAACTAGAACCTTTGGATGTCCTAATTGAAATCATTACTACTGACGTACTTTGACGTAAAAAAGGTAGGTAGTCCCATAGCCTTGTGGCCGTAGGGGAGCGTGATGTTGGAGATCACACTTATCTTGGGCCAGCGTAATGAGGGTGATGCCCAACTCTCTCCCTCGCTGCTTTACCTTCCCCACCCTCAAGAGAGTAGGTACTCAATCACAGTTGAGTCAACTGGGGGCGTTGTTGTTTGTCGCTTTACACCTTAGCGGTCACCCATCCAAGTGCTAACCGCACCGGACGGTGCTTCACTTTCGACACAGTAGCGAGTGCTCCAACCACTGCACTATCCGACACCCCACCCTTTGACGTAGTTGGACGTAAACTGGAAAACTTACCTCATGACTTTGCTACTTGACTTAAAACTCCATGTTGAACTGGGCATCGTGATCGGCATCCGTCCGCGACGTTGCAAATTTAAAATAATGTACCTAATGGCCATTTTTTAACATTTCTTCTGTACACACACATGCGAGCACATATACACGCACATACACGCCTACACATATGCCTACACACACGCGCACCGACACGCACATACACACGCATACACCAGTGTGGGAACCAGCACAAATTCGCAATTACGTCACGTCCACCGGAAATGGCGAGGAACGGTGGCGCCATCTGCCCATCGCAAAAGGCCCCGCAGCAACAGGGCCCGGCGCATGCGCACAGTCGGAAGTGGCGTTTATTGGCTTGATTAAAGTTATTGGGAAATTGGGAGAAATTGTGTGGGTTTTTTTCTTTTGATGGACGGTGCATCGGCGGTAAATGTTTGTATTCAGCTATGCGTGTGTGTGTGTGTGTGTGTGTGTGTGTGTGTGTGTGTGTCCTTATTTACACAGTGTTATTTGGATAAATCAGTGAACATCTACAAAACTTGTATTGACATGCCTACTTGTTTTGACGTCAGAGCAATGATCCGTTAGGGTTAGAGTTAGGGTTCGAACACTTCAAAGTACTTAAAAATGGGGACGAAATATGACCCATTGTCAGCACAACGTATTGTGTGTGTGTGTGTGTGTGTGTATGTATTAGTGTGTGTTTTAACTTCTTTATCCGACCCTTTGAGCATCTTTTGAGCCAGTAAATGTCGTTGTAATTTGTGGAAACAATACATATAATAATTTGATGTTGAATCTTTGATTCTGGTAAGCGTAGGATTATCACAACAATTTCTTATTACTTATAATTTTTATGGTCGCGGCATAAAGCTATCACGAATTCACAATCTGAGAAAATTCACCTTACCGTAGATGAATGATTAAAGGTATTTCCTCGTGAAATAACTCCACAGGGAGCATATGTTTTACTTGAAAATGTTTTTGGCACTGGTAAAATTCTGTCAGGGATGACACAACTCTATCGCGTGAAATATGACATTGGGATGTTCAATGGTCTTATATAGCGCTTGACAAGCTCAAGAGCTGCTCAAGGTGCCCATGGATTTATCGTGCCATTTATATTATCAAATGTGTTGTAGGTTTCGACTTTTAAGTAAAATTCTGTTGCTGGGCTATGCAATATTACGTTCGGGCAAAGATGCTGTGCAGACACTTTGATGAATGACTATCAAATATCAGGAAAAAAAAAATTGCCGGCGGTCGCATTATCCCGGCGTCAGTGCAGCTTTTTTAAGGATAGTTTTGCGCACACAACATTGTTTTATGTTTTTTCTGAGACCAGATATCACAGGGAACAGGAATAACA
>CM072517.1:71635637-71695637 GCA_036898135.1 Oncomelania hupensis
TCATCTGCAAACGGTGCTGTTAGCTTTCTGCGCTGGAGTCAATCCAAAAGTCAGTACCGAGACTGTCCTCCGCTATACCCTGGTCAGTTCTGTACAGTGGTCACACCCCTGTCGTCCTTCTTTGGAGGGCCCAATAGATTTACGACGAGCTTAAGGGCAGATGCCAAATTGCAAAAATAGTCTAATTCATCGAGATGATGATTAGTGGCGCATCGACCATGACCTTTTTGGCATATAGTGTGTGCCATGCGGACTTTCAGAAGCTTTCCAAGTAAAGTCTTTAATCTGGAAAACTATTTTTTAGGGAAGATGGATGCAATGATAATTAAAAAAATATAATTTTATCAATGAAGCAAAGAAATGGAGATTGCTGGGAAAACGGAGTCGAAAATCGATACGAAAAGAAACATGTACGACATTCCTTCTCTGTAAAGTAGAAGGCGTGTAGCTTGATATAGGGTTTGCGCTATTCAAGCGTGCACGGACAAGTTAATAAGTTAAAGGAGTTAACACACACAGACAAACAAACACATACACACACACATTTAAATGTTCCCTATGAAAATAAAAAAAAAGCTTTGTTGCATGGGGGTTTTGCTTTCTTTTTTTCCATTCTTAAATTGCGTTTTTGATATGTTGACAAGTAATGCGAAGGTAACATTTTGAAATGCTAGATAGATTGCATCCAATACTTTTATTAAAGTGAGGGAGGAAATCAGAGTACCCGTACAAAACCCTCGGTGTCCTGAAAAGTCACGTACGTTCGTCCCACGCGGCGTTAGAACCAACGACCTTCGGCCTAGGAAGCCAGCTGACTATCAACTATTGTTACCAGCCACCCCTGATATTTAACACAACAAAGGGCGGAATGCCGAGAAAGATGAAGAACAAGATTTAAAAAGAAAAAAAAAAAGAACGAAATAAAAAGAAAGGAATAAAGAAAGGAGTACAAAGTAGAAACAGAAATAATCTTAGAACTTCAATACTGACTCATAGAACAAGAACATAATGTCGACAAAGATAAAGAACAAGATCCAAAAGTGAACGAACGAAAGAAACAAAAAGTGGGTTTAGAACTTAAAGACTGGGTCATTAGACTTTATTGTTTTCAGACAGACATGTTTAGTATAGCTCCTCTCCCCAGCACAGCCGAACTCATTGGTCTACAAAGAACCAGAAATGAAGGAAAACGTGATGATGTTTTAGTGTGTTGAACTGGACTCCAAAGTTTAGTGTCTCCGGATTGGAATCTCGGGATTAAATGGTGTGGAAGTTATAGTCTGTTGTGGCCACGGAAGAGTAAGAAGAAGAGAAGGTACGGATGGAGGACTCCTTAGTTTGCGAGATCTTTCTAGCACAGAGTTAGGTTTCTGCATAGCCAATCATATTTAGTTTGGAGAAGGGGTCGGTTATGTACGGTTTCCTCCTTTGTAAGGAATTTAATAATGTACAACTGCTCTGTGGTGCTCTCACGTCCGCCCCCTCCCTGATTTCTTCCCTCCTTCCCTTACACAGACACCCCCTCCCCCTCCGCCCCCACACCATCCCTCATTTTTCCACTATTGATACTGAAAGGGTGAATCAGAATGAGAGCACGCGCCGTGTTTAGGATGTGACGTCTTGTCTGTAATGTGACGTTCTGTGTGACGTGTGCGTCGGTCTGTTGGAATCTTCACCCTCCCCTCCCCCCCTCCCCCTTTCCGAGAGCACTGAGACAGTGTCTGGACCGTGGACAGCGACTGTTGACAAAGACAGTACATAGGTTAGACAGGTATGTTTGGAGCTGGTATGGGTTTAAGTATGGTTTATGATAGTGAATGAGAGTGTGAAAGAAGGTGAGGACGCTTGACAGTGGCGAGATTGGTAATCCCGTGTGGTATTGCGTGTTGTGTGGTGGCGTTGCGTACCTTACAATACAATGACAGACTCCTTAAAGTTAAGCTCATCTTAAGATGATCTTCGCCGACACTTAAACCCAAGCCAATGAATTATACGAAGCGGAAAAAAAGAATGACAAATAAAAGAGACTCTCTCTCTCTGTCTGTCTCTGTCTCTGTCTGTCTCTCTGTCTCTCTGTCTCTCTGTCTCTCTGTCTCTCTCTCTCTCTCTCTCTCTCTCTCTCTCTCTCTCTCTCTCTCTCTCTCTCTCTGGAATTCTGATTGGCGCTGTGGTCCATAAAATGTGCAATAGCAACGAAGCTCAAGAGACGTAGCTCTGATTTGTTCCCCTTTATACTCACTCTTAAGCACGCCTCAATCTAAAATGAACTTCTTTTTGAACAATATTTTATTTCAAAAAGATAAGAACTTCCCTATTTTCTTAAATGTACACGTATGCTGCACGTTCGTTTCTGTCGATTCCAGTTTAAAAAAAAAAAAGAAGTTAAATTTGTCAAGAAAAAAATTGTGTTAAGGTTCTTGACAATATCAAAATTTCCTCAGGCGCTTTCTGTCAAAAATTAGTGGAATAGCCAGCCACTATAAATTTGTGTCTAAATTCAAATTGCAGCAGAGTAGGGTGAACATTATAAAAGTAGAGTTGATTTCTTTATGGAACTAGTCGCACTCTCTGTCACCGTTTTACGAAGTTTCCAAAAGCATCGGTTTTGGGTTGGTTTTTTTTTGGGGGGGTGGTTTTATTTTGGAAAGATGTGTGATGAACAACCATGCACTTGAAAACTACAGAAAATCCATTCTGCGACACCTTACCCTTGGTGAATCTCTGGCGTTTCGCCCATTGTGTCGATCTGTTGAAGGCTTGTTGAAAAAAGGGTGAAAGATGGCTGGGAGGCTGCGATGTCACTGGTGGGGATAATCTGTCCGCCTAGCACATAAAGCAAAGCACCCGAGTTTGATTCTCTGTCTCATAATTCAGTTTTTGTACACCACTCGTCTGAATTTAAGCGCCGCCTTATACATCGCACCACGAGTTTCTTCATACACTTCGTCAGGAAACTCAATTGGAAGGAGCTTGCTTTTTCTTAAGGGTGAGATTGTGTTTCCCAGGGAGACGACTCTCTGTATTGCAATGGTTTCACTACCGCCGTGTCTCCTCGGCAGCACGTAAAATGACCGGGTTGTCCTGTAAAAGGGAGCAGTATTCATGCTTTGAAGAACTACGCATACTTATTATGGATATCGGGTGCTGGCTTTTCGTGAACGTTGTTTTACTACCATCTAGTGTGTCCTCATTGGCACGCAAAATGACCCGGTCGTTGTCTAAAGGGCACGGTAAACATTCTCCATAAAACAAACACGCATAAACCAGTCAGGGTAGCTCAGTTGTCCGTGGCGTGGCGCAGTGCATAGCTAAATGACAGCAAATTTACTACTTGGACCGGCTTCTGTTGTGCGTGGGTAGGGGGTGGGTGAGTGTGTTTGTGTGTATAGGGATGTGGTACTGCCTGATTGGGTAAGAGGATGAGTGCAGTTGGGACGAGTGTGGTAGATAGACCTGTGGCGTTGGAGTGAGGGTTAAAGAGACGCTGTGGATGGAGGGGGAGCGAGATGGCGCGCAGCTTGGGGGGGGGGGGGGGGGGGGGGGGGGGCAACGTGATTGGACAACTTCAATCCTGTGCTTGTATTGCTGGACATGACAAACAGGCAATCTGGCTGAAGCTGTTGTTTTACAGAACTTTAGTTATCCGCCTCAATTTTGTGAAGAAGAGGAAGAACAAGAACAAAAACAAGAAGAAGAAGAAAAAGAAGAAGAAGAAGAAGAAGATGGTGATGATGATGATGATGAAGATGATGATGATGATGATGATGAGGAGGAGGAGGAGGAGGAGGAAGTAGAATGAATGAACATTGAATTTTAACGTCTGCACCCACCATTAGCGATATGGCAGACGGGGATAACCATCCCAAGGAAAATGGGTAAGGACCTAAATCAACACTGAACCACCAGAGCAATCATACTGTTTAGATGGACAGTGAAAAGTTCCACTTTGGACTTGTCTAAGGCTACGGCGGTTTCCCAAATAGAACAAAAAGCTATTTTTATTTACTGTTTTTAACATAAGGTTTATCACCATCACCAACCCCTACAACAGCAACAAAAACAACAACTTGTGGATTATAACCATTACAACTGTCTTTGGGGCTTTCTTGTTTTGGGTTTATATTTCGTTCATTTTTCTTTTCATATTTAAAAAAAAATTATTAATTTTTTTTAAATATATATATATATATATATAACAATACAATATGCATGCCCTCTGTTGACAGCTCTGTGGCCCGAACCCAAGGAACAAAAACACGACAGAGTGCGCTATATTGTAGGAACACTTCGTAGCACGTGTATCAAAACAAACTTTCCATGCTGTTTGCTCAACAGGTTGACATTTTCAGCTATTCGTCTTCATATTGCTTTCTGCCGCCTTGCTTTCTCCGTCTGTCTTTCTCTGAGTTTGTCGGCCTGTCTCTCTCTCTCTCTCTCTCTCTCTCTCTCTCTCTCTCTCTCTCTCTCTCTCTCTCTCTCTCTCTCTCTCTCTCTCTCTCTCTCTCTCTCTCTCTCTTGTCTGTCTCTCTGTCTCTCTCTCTCTCTCTGTCACTGTCCTACTTTTGTTTCTGTCGTTCTCATTTTTGTCTCTAATGGTTTGTCTGTCTGTCTTTCTGTCTTTCTCGTTTTCCTTCTTACATTTTATCTCTTCGAGCATGATCTTCGTGGATTGTGCGCTCTACAAGTCATCATCATCATCATCATCATCATCATCATCATCATCATCATCATTATCATTATCATTATCATTATCATCATCATCATCATCATCATCATCTGTCTCTGAAAAAAATGTAATTTCTCAATGAGATAATAAAATGTTCGTCTCTCTCTCTCTCTCTCTCTCTCTCTCTCTCTCTCTCTCTCTCTCTCTCTCTCTCTCTCTCTCTCTCTCTCTCTCTCTCTCTCTCTCTCCTCTCTCTCTCTCTCTCTCTCTCTCTCTCCTCTCTCTCTCTCTCTCTCTCTCTCTCTCTCTCCTCTCTCTCTCTCTCTCTCTCTCTCTCTCTCTCTCTCCTCTCTCTCTCTCTCTCTCTCTCTCTCTCTCTCCTCTCTCTCTCTCTCTCTCTCCTCTCTCTCTCTCTCTCTCTCTCTCTCTCTCTCCTCTCTCTCTCTCTCTCTCTCTCTCTCCTCTCTCTCTCTCTCTCTCTCTCTCTCTCTCTCTCTCTCTCTCTCTCTCTCTCTCTCTCTCTCTCTCTCTCTCTCTCTCTCTCTCTCTCTCTCTCTCTCTCTCTCTCTCTCTCTCTCTCTCTCTCTCTCTCTCTCTCTCTCTCTCTCTCTCTCTCTCTCTCTCTCTCTCTCTCTCTCTCTCTCTCTCTCTCTCTCTCTCTCTCTCTCTCTCTCTCTCTCTCCTCTCTCTCTCTCTCTCTCTCTCTCTCTCTCTCTCTCTCTCTCTCTCTCTCCTCTCTCTCTCTCTCTCTCTCTCTCTCTCTCTCTCTCTCTCTCTCTCTCTCTCTCTCTCTCTCTCTCTCTCTCTCTCTCTCTATGTGTAGCCGTCGACATACATGTTCATATGTCGGAGAATGAGAGCCGTGCAAATCACGACTGTAAAAGCTTAGACTCCCGCGTTCCATCAAATTCCAGTTGTTTTTCCATGGGGATGAATACAATAGGAATGAACGGCTACTTCAACGCTGTGTAAACATGGGGTGAGAAATAGGATGCTCATCTGGGTGTAGGTAGTTGTATTATTTTATTTCAATTGGTGACAGATTCCTGCTGGTTTAAAGTATTTCCACAGACACCAAATGAACATTAAAGTTGAAACGGCTACACTCAGCATTGGCGATATGCCATGGATGAAGGGGTATGGACCTAAATAAACACTAAACCACCAGAACAACCACAATGCTAAAATGGACAGTAAAAAAATGGCCACCGTAACACAAGATTGTCCTTACCGATTCAACCTACAGACACAAAAAATTCAGATTAGTGTTCCCAGCTTAGCAATAAGTTTATTTTGTAATGTGACAGGCAACACATATTGTACGCAGAAAGCTTTTCACTCAATGTTATAGCATACATGTTGTGTCAAGGGATTAACATTATCCAAGATTTCAACTCAAACAGAACCGCTTTTCTCTCTCTCTCTCTCTCTCTCTCTCTCTCTCTCTCTCTCTCTCTCTCTCTCTCTCTCTCTCTCTCCCCTACCCACACCCCCCCATAAAAAACCCGCCTTTCTAATTTTCATTCCAGTTTCAATTATAACAATACTCACAATTTCTTCTTCTTCTTCTTTCTTCTTCTTCTTCTTCTTCTTCTTCTTCTTCTTCTTCTTCTTCTTCTTCTTCTTCTTCTTCTTCTAGCCGTTGACAACCGCTTTCACCCCGCTGAAGGTTCACTGGACCCTCTACACAACAAATTAAATCAAATCAAAAACCGCATTTTATCGTAGTTAAAATTCTGTAGACTTCTAGGTGTTTCGCGTTCTATTTGGGAAAACAGCGATGAGGGCTTGCTGCCCAGATTTACAGCCGTATTAATTTGAGTTCTGCTCGCCCATTTTGACTCTTTTTTTTCCTATCCAGCCCAGCGACCGTCTCTGGCGCATGACGAATTTTACTTCCGGGCGTTACTGCAATTTCTCTGCTACTGTCATTTGCTACTTGAATTAATCAAGTCAGGTTTTACTGCATCAGAAACGCCTTTCTGGACTATTCAGCCGTTCTCTCCACCTATTCAATTCGCGCGCACGTTTTCAATTTCACGCCAAGTCAGAGGATACTTCCACGCACACGCACGCGCACACACGCGCGCGCACACGTACACACATACACTTGCAAATCATACAGTGACAAATACATTCATACAGTATTCGTTACAAGTTATATAAATCTCAAATGTCGTTTATTTCAGTGTCAATAACAATAATACCAACAGTAAAAATAATCATATGATGATGATGATAATAATTGCAACGACGACGAAGATGATGGTTGTGATGCTCCCCGCCGGGACTGTGCCATGTCCATCGTCTGGAGTTTTTGTGGAGACCAAGCGTGTTTGCCAGTATCAGACTGTTGTATCTGGCAAACTCCAAGAGTCTCAGACCCCTGTCATTTGTCTCGTTGTTGCAGTGGGGTCCACATGTGTCTCTCCAGTTGTGGTGCGCATCTTGGCCAACCTTGTGTCGCCTTGCACTATGACTATGTCCTTCTTCGGCACTTGGTCAAGGACCGCCTGTAGATTTTCATAAAAATCCTCCACTTCGCTGTCGTCAAAGTCTGATGTTGGGGCATAGGCCTGGATGATGGTGATGTTGAAAGGGGCTGGTCTCAGGCGGATGGTAATGAGTCTACTGGAGACGGGGCGGCAACCCATGACAGTGGCTAGAATGTTCTTGTGGACCAAGAATCCAACGCCGTGTTCGTGCCTGTCATCTCTACCGCTGAAATAGAGCTTGTGGCCTTTGTCGGTCGTTGTTTCACCTAGGCCTTTCCAGCGCAGTTCGCTGATGCCTAGAACGTTCCATCGATAGTGGTCCAACTCGTGGGCCAGTTCTTCTAATTTTCCTTCCGCAGTTAGGGTCCTGACATTCCAGGTTCCTATGACGATGTTGTTTCTCGTGCGGATCTTGCTAAATTGTACATCAGTAGCATACTTAACACCTCCGTCCTGGTGGCCAACGGAAGGCGCGGTTCTTGAGCCGGGCGACGACCGATCCGGTATGAAATTAGTGGATAGTGTCATCATGTAGTGTGTCTTGGGCAAAAAAGACCTGGCTGTGTCCAATCCTCTCCAGGCTGTTGGTCACAGCCGAAATCCACGAATACAGTGTGGCTCGCCTTGGCCCTGAGCACGTGGTCGTTGAACCTGTAGTAACGTGAGGTTCCTCCGCCCTGGCCAAACTGGCGGACTGGGCGAAAGTCCTCTTCACGAACGTTGAAAAATAATTAAAAGGTGAAAAGGTAAAGGTAGTCCCATAGCCTTGTGGCCGTAGGGGAGCGTGATGTTGGAGATCACACTTATCTTGGGCCAGCGTAATGAGGGTGATGCCCATCTCTCTCCCTCGCTGCTTTACCTTCCCCACCCTTAAGACAGTAGGTACTCAGTCACAGTTGAGTCAACTGGGGGCGTTGTTATTTGTCGCTTCACGTTTTGCGGTCACCCATCCAAGTGCTAACCGCACTGGACGGTGCTTAACTTGCGACACAGTAGCGAGTGTTCCAACCACGGCGATATCCGACACCCCTCTCTGTTTATGAAATATACATTATTTCGTTGCTTACAAAAGCATACTTCCTTCACTAATATTTCCTTTCATTCGAAAATATAAAATGTTTATACAAATATGCTTCCACCCGAGCAAAATGGCCACTGAAGGATTGCCTGCAGGTACTTACCCTACCGGTGCTTTCCTCGGACACGACGATACAACCCAACACAACGACGACACAAGTGGATCACAAATGTGCGCATGCAGCTCTCCTCTTCTCTGAGGTCATCAGCTCCAGGACGACTGGACGCTGCCTTGCAGGGCAGTCACAGAAGGACGACTGGACGCTGCCTTGCAGGGCAGTCACAGAAGGACGACTAGACGCTGCCTTGCTGGGCAGTCACAGAAGGACGACACACTGCTTGAGATAGGCGGCAAATAGTATAAAAACCACGACCCGCACAATCCCCCTCCACCACTCCTCCCCCTCCCCCCCCCCCCCCCCCATCCTTGAAAAACGCTGCTGGCACTGGAGTACTTATCTTTACAAAATGTATCTCTGCGATTCCTCAATTTAGCAACGTACAGCAGTTTTATTTGCTGGCACTCTCAAATTTAGTGCGTATATCGCGCACTGCAAAAACGTGCACGGCACGTAAAAATACACGAAGAATTTCCATGCAGGTGTTTGTAGGGATAATAAAAGATTTTATATTCTATTCTGTATTCTGTACTCTGTAAAATACACGCCTGCCCTCATGGCCATATAGCGGCAGTCTTGACCAGTTTAGGATGACGAAGCAAAACTAACAAAACAATGCACATGTTGAAATTACATTATTTGAAAACTTAGCAAAAAACTTTCATTTATTTTCTCTCCCCCACCTTCCACTCTTTCCAACAGGCTTAGAAACCCTATGATCACAGGTTTAGAAAACCGAGTCGTGACAGACGTCTTGTGCTTGGCGATATCTTGTTGTAAACTTTTGTAAATTTGAAGATGTTGCATGTTGCTTTTGTGCTAATGTGTTAGTTAATGTTATTGTCACCGTCATCGTTAATCATCAGCATCATCGTCGGCGTCATCGTAGCGTAATACACAATCTTACCAACAGTGACATATCGTTGCCATGGTCTATACAGCATAATTCGTATTTTACCACAACGGCTGTCCTTCTAAAACAAGAGATTTCGTTAAGAGCGGGACTGGTACTTAACGATCCCAGCATCTGAGTAGTAAAGGTAGCGTGCGTTGGCGGGCCTAGCTTCGCTGCTTGGAAACAAACTCTCCAGTAAAGCCCCGGTCACACAGCCCTTTACGGCTGAATCACGGCCAAAGCGCGTCCAAAATTTGTTACCCGTGGAGTGGACGTTGTTACCCGTGGAGTGGACGTTGTTGTTCGCGTTGATGTCGAGGTTAAGACGAGCTACGGTCGAGGTATAGACGTGGCAGGACGCGGGGAGAAATCTGAACGGCATCGGACGCGGCAAAAAGTTTGTAGGTAGTGCTTTGTCAGTGATAAGCCGCTAAACACACGCTATTTCCCGTGATTCCAACGCGGTACATGCGTCCAATGACTGAACGCTAAACTTTCGCGTCTTACCGCGTCTCCCCAAGTTCTAATCACTGCCGGAACACGGATTACCACGCGTGTGTTGCACGTCTTTACCGCGTGTTTTACCCGTGGTTGTGCGCGGGCTAAAATTTTGAGCAGCTCAAAACTTTTTGCCGCGTCCGATGCCGTTCAGATTTCTTCCCGCGTCCTGCCACGTCTATACCTCGACCGTAGCTCGTCTTAACCTCGACATCAACGCGAACAACAACGTCCACTCCACGGGTAACAAATTTTGGACGCGCTTTGGCCGTGATTCAGCCGTAAAGGGCTGTGTGACCGGGGCTTGCGGTAATATCTTTGTTTCACGAAGCGATCAGACATAAATACCCAAACAAGCATGCATATATAACTGACCCAAGCAATCGCTGATCAGCCGGACGTCCTTTGGTTGCTAAGACAGACAAAGGAAGGACGTCCTTTGGTTGCTAAGACAGACAAAGGAAGGACGTCCTTTGGTTGCTAAGACAGACAAAGAAGGACGCTCAGGAAGGAACAAAACATAAAATGACAAAGATTGACGATACAAGTTCAGACAAACTGTATTCCTTTCCAACACAACTAACCAACAAACACATGTAGCAAATTCTTTAGACATAATGAAATGGAAAAAATATTTATTTATTTATTTCTAAATTATTATTGGGTATTTGTATAGCGCACATATTTCGCCGTTCTTGGCGACTCAAGGCGCTGGCCGAGGCGCCAACTTGCAGCCTTTGGGCGCATCGTAATAACGCTCAGACGACTGAGCACAATCCTGGGCAACCAGGGATGGGGGTGAAGGACCTAGGTGCATGCTGGGTATGTTCTTGTCACCGGCACTCATCCGTCTAGGACATGAGCGTCAGGATCTTTAAAGTCCGTTATGTATGGGACACAGACTAGACCTCGGTTTATACTCTCATCCCAAGGAGTAGGAAAACAGGAGTAAAGTGTCTTTCCCAAGGACACAACACAATGCCCCGGCCTGGGCTCCAACCCGGGACCTTCAGATCCGCAAGCCAAAGCTCTACCATTTGGCCACCGTGCCTCCCTAGGAAAAGGATTCAATAATCACTTAACGGTCATCTTAAACACGTCCCACCGCCGTAGCTCAATTGGTAGAGCGTTCGCCTGGCACACCAATGACCCAGGTTCGAATCCCGTGGTGGGCGATATAAAATGTGGCCATTTTCACTGTCCATTTTAGCAGTATGATTGCTTTGGTGGTTCAGTGTTGATTTTGTCCCTACCTCTCTTTCCCTGGGATGGTTATCCCCGTCTGCCATATCGCCAATGGTGGGTGTAGACGTTAAATCTCAATGTTCATCTTAAACACAACGAAAGACAAAGAGTTCATAGGGAAGGAAGACGGAAAGAGGGAATAGAGTGATGATGGGAACGAATGAACCTGCTCCGAGTGGTCTAGTAAGCAAGGCGCCACTAAACGTTTGCGATTTGCACGAACTAATTTTGCTTCTGGGCAACATTTTGCCATAAGCGAAAGCTTTTAAAATGGCACAGCACATGTTGACTGCACAACAGCCAATCAAAATGAAGTCGGCTGAATGTGAAAGTTACTGTCTATCGTACTGACGACACAACAATACTATCAAATATAAATACTTATTCCTACCGATTGCATATAAACATAATTACTCCGTCAAATAACAAGTATACAAATCTTACTAGATTGTAAATGACAAAATTCCTCCCTTGCTATTTCACAATTGCCATTCGCAAATTGAAAGCCCACCACTTTGGCTGTCATCCTTTTCTCTTCGCAAACAACCTTTCGAGACATGTAAAGAGCGCTGTCCGCGGGGCATAGGGTTGCGCAGGTTTTCCGCCAAAATAGTTACGCAGCGTTACGTAGCGCTCTGGTTGGGCAACTCGGGTGTGATTGTCCAAAATGCTGTCCTATTCCGATCCGCTTGTAACAAAGGTCAATATACTCTGGTAAGAGCCAAGTACCTTGAGCTCGGTAGCCCTGCTGCTTGATCGGAACTTGTCCCGTGGACGTCAGTAAACGTCTCACCACGTAGTGGAAGAAAAACATTCACACGGTTTAGACGTCACGAAGGAAGGAATGGACAATGATACAACACGCAAGTGATGATCAAGAAGAGCACAACCTCACAACAAAGAAAAGTGAAGATGATGCAAGGAGCGCCGCGGAGCTGTCCCGCCACGGCACTAGGAGACTGACACAATACAATACTAACGTACTCACTCTACCAACATTGGTAGATGTAGTACTTCTCGCCTACAGTGACGAACTGGCACGATTAACGTCGCGTCACAACAGTACAATAGCCAACAACGGGGACAGTCACCAGCTAAAAATATACACTTGCCCAATAAATAAACTAAGACTAAAACTAAACCTAAGCTACTGAACCACACCTTGACCCACTTCAATTCGCTTACCGCTCGGGCAGGGGAGTGGAGGATGCAATTGCCACCTTGCTTCATAAGCTGCTAAAACACCTGGAGACGCCTGGGCACTACGCGCGTATATTGTTCGCTGATTTTTCATCAGCGTTCAACACCATACAGCGCCACACAATGGTCCAAAAACTCCAGCAGTATGATGTTCCCACTGTCATCGTCCACTGGGTCCTTGACTTCCTGTCCGACCGTCGACAGCAGGTGAGGGTTGGAGAGACTTTGTCGCCGGAGCTCACCACAAACACCGGTGCACCGCAAGGATGCTGCCTGAGTCCCTTCCTGTACATTACATACACCAACGACTGCAGATGTGATGTACCAACATGCTCCTGCACTAAGTTTGCCGATGACTCCGCCATCCTGGGACTACTTTCCGATGCTGAGTCAGAGCAACAGTACAATCTGGCTATTGGCAACTTCACCAGGTGGTGCTCTGATCACTTCTTGGAGTTGAACATCTCGAAGACCAAGGAACTTGTTGTGGATCCACGTCGTGACGCCCAGTTGGTGGCTCCGGTGGTGATCGGAGGTGAGGTAGTAGAGATTGTGGACACTTTCAGGTACCTCGGTGTCACCCTCGACTCTGCTTTGACGTTCAAGGAACATGTGGCGGTCACTCAGAGGAAGTGCCAGCAGAGGATGTATGTCCTTCGGAGGCTGAGGTCTTTCGATCTTGCTCCTAAACTAATTCTGAACCTCTACCGTAGCATCATTGAACCCCTTTTAACATACTGCAGCATCATCTTTTTTCCCTTGTTGTCTGTTACTGAGAAAAATAAACTGATTAAAATATCCAACACTGCATCAAAAATCATCTCCCTCCCAGTTCCCCCCATATCTGACATCCACAACAAAGCCCTACTCCGCAAGGCACGTACAGTCTCTGCTGACGCATGTCATCCTCTACACTCTGAGTTTGAACGACTCCCATCTGGAGTCCGGTGGAGAGTCCCAAAGGCAAAAAAGGCAAAATTTCAGCGTAGTTTCGTGCCAACTGCTATTGGCTGCCTGAACAAAGCCAATGGCAGAAGCAGAAGTCGTTAGCAGATCAATGGGAAGACTGCACAGCATTGTTAATCGGACCCCCCCCCCCCCCTTCTACTACTTACTCCTCCTGACAGTACTTTTTCTGCTTAAATCTGTTGATGTACTTTACTTGTACTGGCACTTGTGTGTGTGTGTGTAGTGTCATTACTGTTTTAAATATTGTAACCTACAATATAAAATATATGGTATACACTTTTAATACACAAAATAAATAATATGTGGATTTGTGGATTGTTTCCTTAGAACTGATTTTTTACTTTAAACAGTGTAACATGTGCATGGTCTATTGATTTATAATTATAGCCTGGCATGCCCTCATAATCAAGAAGTAGTTTTAGGTGTTTTTTTTAAGTTATTATATCTTATGTTTGTTATTAAGTAGTAATTAATTAAGGTATTGTTTGTTCCATGTTAGTTTATAGTTGTAGTCAATGTTTGGAAGGTTTGATATTGTAGACTAATGAACGTAGTCCAATGTGTTTTGTTTACGTAGGCCAAACAAGGTCGGGGTCACAGGTTGCGAACCAAACTTGGAACAAGTACGTAGCCTACCTGCTTCCTGTTGCATTTAGATCCACTAGTAATCTTCATCGTATGTCCCTTCCTCAAGTGATACCTCAATCCTAGTATTCCATCGTAATCCCATCAGGTGCACAACACGTTTGCCTCACCTATTTTGATAAATAATATCAACTGAAATTCCAGCACCTTCTCATAGCTGCCACTGTTTCCCTCTCAATTCTACATCACTTAGGCTTTCTGCGCATACCATCCGCGCACAGGCCAGGGTTCGCGACCTGTGACCTGACCTGCCCGTGAGGCATGTCTCATAGGCATAAGCCTACGTCTATTATTATTATTATTATTATTATTATTATTATTATTATTATTATTATTATTATTATTATTATTATTATTATTATTAAGCGTTTTTCATTAAGATGCATTGTCATTTTCTTTTGATTAGGTAGATGTGTTATTGGTTTATTTTTATCTTGATTGAATTATGTTCCTGTTGCTGTGGCATGCGGTGAGGATGTTGTGTGTGTGTGTGTGCTCGTGTGTGTGTGCGTGAGGACACGCGTGTATATATACGCTTGTGTGTGTGTGTGTGCGTGTGTGTGTCTGAGATGTGCAAATATTTATCTATTTAAGGCCTGGATATTGTGGGTGTGGATGTGTGTGTGTGTGTGTGTGTGAGTGTGTGTGTGTGTGTGTGTATGTGTAGGTGTGTGTGGATATATTAGGTGGCAGTGAAGCTAATGATATGCTTGACTGTATATTGTTCTTATGAGTCATATCTTATCTTATACCTTGTATTTTTAAACTGTTTATGTTTTTAAATTTAATATTTAATATTTTGTAATATTTATAAAAATATCGCAGGCTACTGATGTCACCCACATCTTCCATCTTTTTGGAATAAAGAATTGTTGACTTGACTTTTTTAATAGCTTTACCGCTGACTCACTCTGGCTAGCTTCACAAACAAATGAAGATGACAAGGACAACCCTACTCCTATAACCGCCAATGTCATTTATTTGTCACTGAACAAACACTGTCCATGCTTATCCAGCACTGTCAACTCCTCTAGAGAATTCAGTTCCATGCAAAATTCACGACTCTCAAACCAGTAAGTCTTTTCTTTCTGAATATCTAGCCTGCAGTTCCACCAATTCTAAAACTCAACTTGTTTTCATACTGGGAAAGTTAAACATTTTCCGCTCACCTTTTAACAAGACACGTGCATTCCGTGAAATGACCTCTCTGCCCTTTTATGCAACACTCTCCCTCTTCAATGTAATTCCCCATTCTTTACTACTGCACTTAGGTCAATCTATTTGTAACAAATACATTTGTCGCCGCGTACACTTTGTCTTCCCTTTCTTACATGCTTATAAATATACTAACAAAGAATAATATTGTGCCTCTGTCTCCTTTTCTTTCTTATTCTTCTTCTTGGGTTGAGCAGCCACTAGGACACACAAAATGTTTGTTTTTGCCACGTGGACTCATAAGGTATATAGCCCACGTTCTGCTCTCTATATGTGAAGGTCAGACAAAGCACGCATGATTATATCCTGACTATAGTTCAATTAGGGTTGTCGGATAGCGCAGTGGTTGGAGCATTCGTTACTGTGTCGCAAGTTAAGCACCGTCCAGTGCGGTTAGCACTTGGATGGGTGACCGCAAAACGTGAAGCGACAAATAACAACGCCCCCAGTTGACTCAACTGTGACTGAGTACCTACTCTGTTAAGGGTGGGGAAGGTAAAGCAGCGAGGGAGAGAAGCAGCGAGGCATCACCCTGATTACGCTGGCCCAAGATACGTGTGATCTCCAACATCACGCTCCCCTACGGCCACAAGTCTATGGGACTACCTTTACCTTTTTTTATATAGTTCAATTACACCTCTTTTTCAGAAAACTCTTTTTAGAACTATAGGTGCCGTCATTAAATTATAGGCCGCAAAAACTAAGAATGGTAACAATACATTAGAGTGATCATTACAATATTGTACACTGCATATTCCAAGACAGGTTGCGGAAGAGAAAAGGTCTGGAGTCCTGCAGAGCATCCTAATTTGCCCAGAGTACGGCGACAAAGAATGCATTGCCTGCAACTCCAACAGGACAGTACAGGGGCAAGAAAAGAGCACTCGTGTCAGCACGTCATACGTGTTGCCTCCCCTTGTGCTCCGCGTCTATGATTAACAAAGGAAAGAAGAAAGATGTGAAGGTGGAGGGGGGGGGGGTCCGTTTTTACAATGTAGTAGGTGTGGAGAATGTTTAATTTATTATTTTTTTAAAATATTTTTACGAGAGAAAGCGAGAGAGAGAGGGAGAGAGAGAGAGAGAGAGAGAGAGAGAGAGAGAGAGAGAGAGGGGGGGGGGGGGCGAGAGAGAACATTGAGGTTTCACGTCTACACCCGTCATGGGCGATACGGCAGACAGTAATAACGCTATCAACTGAGGAAAAAAAGGAATAAGGACCTAAATCCACACTGGACCACCAGAGCAATAATACTGCTAAGTGGACACCTCGTGCCAGGCCAACGCTCTACCACGGAGCTATGGCAGCCTATTTATGCAACGTAGTACTTCAGCGTTCTTGGGCGTGAGCACAACCTCCACAAACCGATGGACAGGACTACATCACCAACACTACAGTCGTACATTGCAAATGGCGGAGGGTCCCCGCAAATACTAGCACGCATTATTATCAAATCTCTACAATCAGGGTATTCAACTACGTGCGCTGTATCGGGTAATCACTGCAGGAATGTACAGTTGTTTTCCGACTATTTTGCCAACAAATACTACCACTACTACTGCTGCTATTACTACTACTACTACTACTACTACTACTACTACAGCAACTGCTACTACTACTATTACTACTACTACTACTCCTAATAATTTATGCTATACGCTTCTTATTCCTAAATCAGACTGCAAGCGCGACGATTAGTAACCAACACACTCACGCACATGCTACAGACATAACGCACATACATTCATCATTCAGACGGGTGGTGTCAAAGGCAGGTCAACCTATTTAAAAACGGGAAAAAAAATGTAGTAAAGGTAAAGGTAAAAGTAGTCCCATAACCTTGTGGCCGTAGGGGAGCGTGATGTTGGAGATCACACTTATCTTGGGCCAGCGTAATGAGGGTGATGCCCATCTCTCTCCCTCGCTGCTTTACCTTCCCCACCCTTAAGACAGTAGGTACTCAGTCACAGTTGAGTCAACTGGGGGCGTTGTTCTTTGTCGCTTCACGTTTTGCGGTCACCCATCCAAGTGCTAACCGCACTAGACGGTGCTTAACTTGCGACACAGTAGCGAGTGTTCCAACCACTGCGCTATCCGACACTCCCCCGCCCACCCCCCACCCCCCAAAAAAAGAGTAGAATTTCTATTTCAGATTTTTTTAAAAGAAATTTAAGATCGACTGCTTCAGTATCCTTGTTGAAAGGATAGAGGAAACCGGAGTACCCGGAGAAAATCCCTCGGTGACCAGAAACGTTTGGTACCTAGGTCACATAAATTCGCCATTTCGGGGTTCGATCCCGCGACCGTCGGTATAGGAAACTAGCTACCTAAGCAACTGCTCTACGAACTCACGCCTAATGTGCCGAGCCAGCTACACTGAGTCAGTTAGCCTGCCAATCAGCCATTGTATCCTACAGACTTTGCTATACCCACGTGGCAATAAGACTAACCTCGCACTGACCAAACTACATTCTCTCAGCGTTAAGACAAAACTATTATATATAACTATAACATCATGCAAACGGTACTCACTGAACGAAGCTGCATTTATTTATTTATTTCATTGCGTCGTTGGCGCCAAGGTGCGGTTAGCTGTTGTTGAGCGAATCATTGGTGACTTTGCTTTCATTGATTTTATCTAATGGTGTAGTCGTTTTACTGTCATTCTATAGTAAATGCCTGTCTTAATGCTTTTAAGTGGTTTCATTTTGTTTTCGTGTTTTAATATGTAGAAAAATAGTCATAGTTGTGGTATTTATTTTGTTATTGTTGTAGTGTTCAAATTTAAATTCAAGTTTCTTTAAAACGTAAGTGGTAGTGCGCTATACAAATAGTCACATTATTTATTTATGTTTGTGTTTACTTATATAACCGTTCTTACATTGCGCTTATCCAGCTCAAGAGCTTGCTGCTCAAGGCGTTGGCCGATAAAGTCTAAATGTCCATTATCATTATTTTCTAACTCCACCCGCCCTAGGCGCTCATTTGCAGCCTTTGGGCGCATCCTCTGGCGCCCATACAACTGAGCACTATCCTGGACCGCCGGGAATAGGGACCTAGTGCTTGTTTCTATTTCTTGTAGCGAACACTCACCCGTCGCGGACATGAGCGTCAGGGTCTTTAAAGTCCGTGCCTTGTAATGCGTGCGCGCACAGACTAGACTTCAGTTTATATTTTCAACCAAAGGCGTTTGAGGGTTTTCAACTAGGGTGAAATAGGTGATCCACGATCGGCCTCATCAACTTTGTTGAACCTAAATCGAATATAGAACTTTTTATCTATTTGTGAGGAGCTGAACACGTATTTCAATTGAAGATGCTGATCATCTCGAACTGCGTTCAATCGTTAATACTTTTTATCTTGGCCCCTATGACAGGCTTCTGGGATTTGAAGACAGCTGTGTGCTAGGTTACAGTCTAACGATGTCATTGTCAGTGTAGTGACAGCAAATATAGTTAGCACATATTCCACCTGTTTGTGCTAACCCGGTTGTGGTGTTCTGGAACTGGCTCTGATCGTAACAGTACTTATAGTTACTTCTGGCTATTTGCAGAGATCAGTGTCGTATAATAGCAATAAAACGTGCAGAGTTTATTTTTTAAAAAGTTTTTTGTTTTTTTTTTAAAACTAGATTTATATGTTTTTCCATTTTTTTAGATACACAAAACAAACGCACGTACATACACACACACACGCACACACACAAACACACACACACAACACAATCACACACACGACTGTTTTGCTTGAAATGGGTTGTCTAGGCTACGAGTTTTAACTTTTTATTTTCATTTTATTTTATTCTATTTGAATTATTCCCTTTTGTTTTGTTAACACTTTCTATAGAGTGTTGTTCTTCTTTTACAAGTTATTTTTTCTCTCCTCCCTATGTCTGTCTCTGTCTCTGTTCTCCCTCTCTTTATTTCTCTCTCTCTATCTCTCTCTCTCCCTCTATTTTTTCGCTCTCTCTCTCTCTCTCTCTCTCTCTCTCTCTCTCTCTCTCTCTCTCTCTCTCTCTCTCTCTCTCTCACCCTTACTTTCTGTGCATGTTCTCGGTTTCAGACGTTGAAGGTCGGCCTGGTGAATATTTGATGAAATGCAAATTGACCTAGGGTCAGCTTGGGGGGTTTTGTTGTCGTCTCCGCCCTGCCTTGAGTTGCTGTTGGTTCGCGTTTTTAGGAAGCTATTCATAATCCCCTCCTCCTCCTCCTTCTTATACCCCGTTGCTCCTCTTGTCTTCTCTCCTCATTTTCTCCCCACTGCTCATACTTCTTCTTCTTCTTCTTCTTCTTCTTCTTCTTCTTCTTCTTCTTCTTCTTCTTCTTCTCCTCCTCCTCCTCTTCTTCTTCTTCTTCTTCTTCTTCTTCTTCTTCTTCTTCTTCTTCTTCTTCTTCTTCTTCTTCTTCTTCTTCATCATCTTCTTCTCTTCTCTTCTTCTTCTTCTTCTTCTTCTTCTTCTTCTTCTTCTTCTTCTTCTTCTTCTTCTTCTTCTTCTTCTTCTTCTAAATTCAATTTTGAGAAAATATGATGATGCCGACGATGGTAGTAGCTAACATTATATATTATTATTGATTTAAGTGCATAAAAAAACAAAAACTTTAGTAATATCATTTTGCCATAAGATCACAGAATAGAGTACTTACTATCAACTCTAGAGAGTCGCTGTCTATGTTTGTGTGCGTCCCTGACTGTATATGTCTCCCTGTCTCTCCCTGTCTCTGTTTATCTGTCTGTCTCTCTCGCTTATGTCTGTGTTCTCTCTCTCTCTCTCTCTCTCTCTCTCTCTCTCTCTCTCTCTCTCTCTCTGTCTCTGTCGCTGTCTCTCTCTCTCTCTCTCTCTCTCTCTCTCTCTCTGTCTCTGTCGCTGTCTCTCTCTCTCTCTCTCTCTCTCTCTCTCTCTCTCTCTCTCTCTCTCTCTCTCTCTCTCTCTCTCTCTCTCTCTCTCTCTCTCTCCCTTATGCCTGTGTTTGGGTGTCATCCGTATCATGCATCCCTAAATAATCTTTATCCGTTTAACACATCATTTCCGTTACACCCTATGCAGATCTACACGACACGGGAATGAATCTTACACAGCGAACCTATAAGGCATAATCATCTCGCTGCCTCGGAGAAAGGACCAGAGTGTAATAGAACATGAAGCCTTTCTTGAAATAATGCCGCCGATACAGAACTTCACAGGGAAATTCTGTCATGACATAATTATGGACTTTTTGTTCACATATTGAAACGTTACTTCACATTAAAAAAAAGGGGATTGTTCTTTTTATAGCGCTGACGGAGCTTATCCAACGCGCACACAATAATTTTGCTGAAGCTAGGATCCGAATCCACGTTGCCCAAAACGCACAAAAAAACAAGGCTTGCACTCTCAACAAGGGCACTATCCCTGCCGCCAATCATACGTCAATAATAATAATAATAATAATAATAATAATAATAATAATAATAATAATTGTAATAATAATAATAATAATAATAATAATAATAATAATAATAATAATAATAATAATAATAATAATAATAATAATAATAATAATAATAATTGTAATAATAATAATAATAATAATAATAATTGTAATAATAATAATAATAATAATAATAATAATAATAATAATAATAATAATGATAATAATAATAATAATAATAATAATAATAATAATAATAATAATAATAATAATAATAATAATACAGGATAATGCTATCAAGCGCTTTTTCCTATTTCGAACGTAAAGATCGGCGATCTGAAGAAATCGCTATTGCAGAAGGCAGAATTTCATAAATCCATTCTGATTTTTGAAATTTAGATTGATTAAATCCAATAACATTAGTGGGCATGCTATTTGTTTGGAAATATGCATGCGCTTATTATATTTTCATACATTATTTCAATCATTGATAGATTGAACCCAAAATCAGGTTAGGGTTCCATAAAGACGTCGACGTACGACGAAGGTTTGAAGCGTTTTCCTTGCGTGAATTTTACGCTGTCTGTGCGATGACATTTCACCTGGGACGAAGTGTCATAGCACAAACGGCAGGGAAATGATTTATTTTCAGGGATTTGTCCATTTGCAGCCTAAGGCAACACTACGAAGCTGGTGCAGCAATAAGCCAATTAAAACCATCGTTAATCAGCCCAACATCGCAGCTTTCAATAAGGGTGCCAGCGGCCAACACACAGGGAAGAGGGAAAAGAGAGACATAGAAAGAGAGGGAGAGGGAGAGAGGGAGAGGGAGAGAGAGAGGGAGAGAGAGAGGGGGAGAGAGAGAAAGGGAGAGAGACAGAGAGGGAGAGAGAATTAGATAATGAGACAGATGCCGACAGACAGACAAAGATTTATTTTCAGACATTCTATTTACAACGATGAAGATTTGAGGAGATTACGGAGTAAGAGAGGGACACAGTAATAAATAAATAAATAAATAAATTGCCCTGAGACACTGCGCCCCTATTCCTTGGGATGAGAGTATAACGCCATGTGTAGCCTGTGCACGCACGCTTCCCATCGCATGGGCTTTAAAGATCCTGACGCTCATGTCCTAGACGGGTGCGTGCCCGATACACAAATACACCCAGCACGCACTAGGTCCCATCTCCCTCGTCCCTGGTCGCCCAGGATTGTGTGCTCTGTCGTTTGGGCCAAAGGTTGAAAGTGGGCGCCTCGGGCGCTTTGAGTTAGATCCTATATCGACCAGCGCCTTGAACAGCTCTTGAGCAGGAAAAGCGCTATATAAATACGATTAAATAAATAAATAAATATATAAGTGAAATTTTTAAAAAATAGCTAGAAGAGAGAAAAGAAAGAGAGAAGGAAATAAATGAGAAAGGAGAGAGACACACAGACAGACACACAGACAGACAGAAACAGAAACACAGGGACGGACCCTTCACGTACACTCCCCTAGTGCACGCCAACACAGCTACAGACAAGACTGACAATGAAGGTCATTTACGGTCATTTCCCGCTCATTGTATTTGTAATCAATTTAACGCTGGACTAAAGGATTGATTGGTGATTATGCTTCCGCCGTCCGTCACACTTTCTCTGTCAATGTGCTCTCTAGACCCTTCAACGAAACCTTCCCACTTCACACTATGATACTGATGCATGTTTTGTTCTTGCAGTGGGTCCATATATTCCTATATGGACCAACCTCCGTACTTATATACTACAGCATAATGGCCAAATAATAATAATAATAACAACAACAATAATAATAATAATAATAATAATAATAATAATAATAATAATAATAATAATAATAATAATAATAATAATAATAATAATAATAATAATAATAATGGATGCTATGCGCGCTTTTCCCCAAATTACCAATCAAGCTCAAATGTTTCACCCACTCTCACAGACATCTACCACTCAAACATGTGGTGTAAAGGCAGAAAGATCGCTATTAGAAGACGGACAAGAAATTTATTTTTGTGTTTTTGAAATTTTAGATTCACTGCATCCAACACCATTGTTGAAAGACATTAATAGACACACATGAGAAGCCCACACTTGTTCCGGCTCTACTTCATTTCGAAGACTGTAACCCTGTTGTGACACTCGCGAAACCATCTTCTTTAAATTAATTTAAGTTTTGACCCATCCACAAATCAGAACCTTCAATTGCTTTAATCTGCAACTCAGAATCTGTGCACTCTAAAACCGGGTCCACATCTTGTTTTCATTTAGTTTCCTTTAGAAAGTTATTATTTAATTATTTGTTTTCTATCTAAATTCTAATGTAATTTACGTACTAGACTTTTTCTGGAATGTTTATATTATATTAGGAAAACCCGAAATTCTCTGTTAGTAGAGTTCAATATCTCCTAAGCTAGTCTGGCGGACACTTTAAATTAAATGCGGCCTAAGTTGAACAATGTTAGTAAGAGAGTAAGAGCGACCATGTTAGTTGACTGTAATACTTGGCCAACATCGCAGTATATTCTAGATGTGTTTTTTTTTTATAGTAAAAGTATGTCACTTGATGAAACAAAGTCCGTTTTCTAAAATGCGAAAAAAGAACTGATGTTTAAATGTCACCTGATCGATTCCCACTTTCAATAAGGTTTAGGACAGAGCGACTGTAGTGTAAAGATGAAGATTGCAGCTGCAGCTCAACACCATTCAAACCATGACTTTCGCGGCACCCTGTCAGAGTAACTGTTTTTGTTTAACTGTCTGCAAAGCATGTCTTCATTTTATCAGTGAAATAATGTTTTCTTGCGTCTTGTTTCTTCTATGTTATCTGTTTTAGTTTAAGAACACGATATCGTAATTAAGAGGTCAAAGCGAGTATGAAATAACAGGGTGCCCTATGTAGTATGTTTCGTAACACAGTTGGCCTTAATACTTTATGTCTGCAAGCTGTATTGTCCTGGACGGATGTTCCTTCAGCGTCTGCAACAATACGTATTAACTGTTATTGCCATAATCATAAGCTATCGATGGTGACAAAGATACATGTTGGTTCCCAATTCAAAGGCAATCATACAGACAACCGGCCTCGTTCATTCTTGATCTCCCTTGGTCCGACATTTTTACACACACACACACGCACGCACACACCCACACACGCACACACACACACCCCCACACACACACCCACACACACACGCACACACCCACACACCACACACACACACACACCAGACGCACGCACGCACAAACACACGCAACAAAGAACGACAATTCGTTCTTATCCTCTTAGACTAGCAGGCTTCTGGCATCATAAACAGAAGAAGAAGAAGAAGAAGAAGAAGAAGAAGAAGAAGAAGAAGAAGAAGAAGCAGAAATTTTAAAACCTATCGCTGAATTGTCTATTTGAACAACTGTATTGATCAACTTCCTTTTGACATATTGTCTGTCTCGGATGTGTCTGTCTGTCGGTCGGTCTTGGATTACTTCTTTCTAGTTTGCTTATCTGTCTGTGCAAAGTTTGTTGTCTCAACATTTTGTCAGTCTCTGTCATTGCTGTCTTCCCTCTTGTCTGTCTGTTTATTATAAAGTCTGTCTTGTCTTCTCTGTTACTTCTGACTTGTCTTGTCTGACTTGTCTTCTCTGTCTGTTAAGTCTGACTTCTCTGACTGTTCAGTCTGTCTTGTCCTTTCTGTCTGTCTTGTTTGTCTGTTCTTGTCTTGTCTGCCTGTGTATGTGTATTCCTTAATTGTTTTTTTCGGTCTGATATAATATAGCGCTTTTCCAGCTGAAGAGCCGCTTAAGGCGCTGACCGATTGATGATCTAACTCAAGCCGCCTGGGGTGCCAGCATAATCATTTACTGTGTCTGTCTGCCCGTCTCTTGTCTCACGTCACTGTCTTCCACCTTATCTTTCTGGACCTCTGTCTCTGCAAGATCGATGTCCAATTAAATCTTTACGTTTTTCTTTGTCTCTTTCCTCGTTACTATTTAAATCTAATTAGTTTGAGTCAGTCTTTGGGTTTACTGGGAGGACAAGTCATATGGTAGAAGAAGGTAGGCCTACAACAGAGCTGATTAAAGGATTCGCTATACACGAATTTCGCGAAACCGTTTCGTCAGGAGTTACAAGTTTACGGGAGTTGAATTTAGGAACACATCGAACCTAGATGTAGCTATGCCGACGTGCATTTTGGGTGTGTCGTAGGTTATTGAAAATAATGATTTGGGTATAATCTTGTGAAAACGTCCACGTGAGACCTAAATGAAGTTTTCATGGAAATGTTTTGCTTTCTTTGTTGCATGGCCTGTGCGCTGCCCGTTGATGTCTTGGCCATCATCAGGTGAGAGAGAAAAAATATTGTTGTTTTTAAAATTACTGGACTGTTTCTTTGAATTTAGTTGTCCGTTTATTTCTTTCTATTGCAATGTATGTCTCTCATCTCTCTGTCTCTCTTTCATTCTCTGTGTCTGTCTCTTTATTTTTTGTCTGTATCCCCCTCTGTCTCTTCCCTGTCTGTATCACTCTCTCTGTCTGTGTCTCTCTGTCTCTCTGTCTCTTTCTGTCGTCTCTCGCTATCTTCTGTCTGTCTCTCTGTCTATCCCTCTTACTCTCTTCTCTCTATCTCTGCTTATCTCTCCTTTTGTCTCTCTCACTTTCTGTGCTTCCCCTGCTTACACACACACACACACACACACACACACGCACACACACAATTTCTAAAAAAAAAATTTGTCTTCTGCTATAAACGTTTTGACGATTGTGTTAATGTCCTTGGCGGCGCTGAGCGCGCATTTGTGTTGTAAATATCTTAGCAACTGCATGTTTGTACTGTTGTAAATTCCAGTTTTCGTCACCCATCAACCCAAATGTAATTTTTTTAAAAACGTATTTAGGGTCTTCTTACTTCCTGGTAACTCTAGAACACAGATAAACACAACAAACACAAGTCAAGCACTTTATGCTCAATTTTCTTTGGGGATTCGCACTGTATACAAGTGTTGTAGTAGTAGTAGTAGTAGTAGTAGTAATAGTAGTAGTAGTATAGTAGTAAGCTTAGTAGTAGTAGTAATAGTAGTAGAAGTAGTAGTAGTAGTATAGTAGTAAGCTTAGTAGTAGTAGTAATAGTAGTAGAAGTAGTAGTAGTAGTATAGTAGTAAGCTTAGTAGTAGTAGTAATAGTAGTAGTAGTATAGTAGTAAGCTTAGTAGTAGTAGTAATAGTAGTAGAAGTAGTAGTAGTAGTTCTAACATTTTACTTACTATCAACAACAACCTTCTCTAACTCTATCCTATCCTATCCTATCCTATCCTATCCTATCCCGTAACTCGAAGGTCGTTGGGGCACCACAGATGATCGTTTGACCAGCGTACTTCATCTAAGTACGTCCTAACTCTAAACAAAACAAAGGTTAAATCTTAGAACATTTGTGCAAAGTGTCCAGCATCTACTGCCTAACAGCCAAATGTAGAAGATTCAGCATCTACTGCATAACAGCCAAATGTAGAAGATTCACCCAAAGAAAGGGATTGTTCTTACACAGCGCACTTACGTGCTCAGAGAGCTTCTCAAGGCGCCAACCACTAATATTCAGCACGCACAAAATAGTTTGATGAAGTCAAGGTTGGGAACCTATGCCGCCCAAGACGCAACGTGCACAAGGCTGAACCACTTGGCTATCCCTCCCGCCAAGGACATTTTGTCTATTGGCGAACTGACTCTTCGATGGCCTTCTGTTCACGTGTCGATAATCTAACCTGCCATTTAGAGAATTATCTAGAGAACTGCAAGAAAGTTCTCCAATCTCCGGCCTTCCACAATGGCAAAGACAGTTTTCTGCCACTTCAATTATTCACAGCCGTTCTGCTTTTATTACACTTATTTTAGGGTAGACATTTTTGTCTTTAACATTTTTTTTATTTAAAAAGAAACTAGTTCCTATAGCGCACTACTTTGTCTTTAAGTACTGCTTAAGGCATTTATTAAAAAAAATCTTTGGTTGTTGCACACTGAGCGATGCCCTTAGCTCAGTGGTGGAGCGATCGCCTGCCAAGGGACACAAATGATCCAGGTTGGAATATCGTAGAGGCCGTACTTCACAGACTATCTTAACATTATGATTGCTCTGGTGGTTCAGTGTTGATTTAGGTCCCTTACCCTCTTCTTGTTTGGGGTAGTGCCGAATTGTTCAGTTTGTTGTGTCAAACTGAATGTGGTTAAAACCTGCCTATCAACAGGAGTTAATCGGTAGTGAATCTGCTTCTTTCTCGTCTTCTCCTCCTCGTTTTTCCTCGTGTCTGTTTCTCATTATCGCGACATCACGCGAGCTCAAACTCAATCAATATCTTCTTTTTATTCTTTTTTGTTTAAATCAATGGTCTGTTGTTTTTTTGTTTTTTTTTTTAAAATAAACAACACCTGTTTCTTTTTCTCCTTTTATTATTCATTCCTGTTAACCAAACACGAATACCTGGTCCTGTGTTTGTGTTTATGAATTACCAGACTTACGTGGATATGCCTTGAAACAGTTTGCAATCAGAACGAGTCAAATGTCGGTCGGTCTGTATGTTGGTCGGTTCGTTTGAAGCCATATCACGAGACCCACTGAGTGGATTTTGACCAACCTTCACAGAAACATTTCCTCGGTCAGTGGCCTGCCACACGTGCCATCATATTTATTCTTCCGCAAAGGTCAAGGTTACTGCAGTCATTTTGTTGCTAAAAACATTTAGCTCAATATCTCCAAAACGGCTGAAGCGATTTTTTTAAAGGTTTGGTGTACAGGTCCTTCAAATCATGGGCCATCGTTCAGTAGTGGTGTACAGGTCCTTCAAATCATGGGCCATCGTTCAGTAGTGGTGTACAGGTACTTCAAATCATGGGCCATCGTTCAGTAGTGGTGTACAGGTACTTCGAATCATGGGCCATCGTTCAGTAGTGGTGTACAGGTACTTCAAATCATGGGCCATCGTTCAGTAGTGGTGTACAGGTACTTCAAATCATGGGCCATCCTTCAGTAGTGGTGTACAGGTACTTCAAATCATGGGCCATCGTTCAGTAGTGGTGTACAGGTACTTCAAATCATGGGCCATCGTTCAGTAGTGGTGTACAGGTACTTCAAATCATGGGCCATCGTTCAGTAGTGGTGTACAGGTACTTCAAATCATGGGCCATCGTTCAGTGGTGGTGTCCAGGTACTTCAAATCATTGGCCATCGTAGTGGTATACAGGTACTTCAAATCATGGGCTATCGTTCAGTAGTTGTGTACAGGTGCTTCAAATCATGGGCCATCGTTCAGTAGTGGTGAACAGGTACTTCAAAGCATAGGCCATCGTAGTGGTATACAGGTACGTCAAATCATGGGCTATCGTTCAGTAGTGGTGAACAGGTACTTCAAAGCATAGGCCATCGTAGTGGTATACAGGTACTTCAAATCATGGGCCGTCGTAGTGGTATACAGGTACTTCAAATCATGGGCCATCGTAGTGGTATACAGGTACTTCAAATCATGGGCCATCGTTCAGTAGTAGTCCCGTTGTCGGACAGTCAGGCGTTCCGTTGCTCCGAATGTCATTTTTATTAAAACACACTTTTTGACTGTTCTCAAGAATAACGAGCTAAAATGTATCCTGTTTACTTTGTTCATACTTTAAATACTGCTAAGCACGTTGAATCATTCGTACAAGTACTTTGTTAAAGGTCGAGGTCTTTGATCTTCCCCAGAGTATAAACACGTGTAGGCTGTTTGTAAAAATGGGCTGATCCAATGGGGATCATTTTTGGCATGCATGTTTTGGTTTTGATTGCTTAGGGTAAAGCCGAACCCCAACACCGCCAAGAAAAGTCACTTTTTTTGAAAATGCTTATTTTATGTGTCTGGAAATACATTTGAAATGGCTTGCCATCTTGTTGCTATTTAATACATTATTTAGTTTGGTATGACGGTATTACTCGTGTTCTTTTAGACAGCATTGTGTGCGAAAGGTTGCAATTGAAACATGCCATTTGGGTGTTACATTTAGCAGTTGACTCACACCCACAAACCCCAAATCACACACACACACTCTCTCTCTCTCTCTCTCTCTCTCTCTCTCTCTCTCTCTCTCTCTCTCCCTCTCATTCTCTCCATCTCTTTGTCTATGTATGTCTCTCTTTGTATCTCACTCTCATTTTATCTTTGTTTTTGTCTGTCTGTCTCCATATATTTCTCTCTCTCTCTCTCTCTCTCTCTCTCTCTCTCTCTCTCTCTCTCTCTCTCTCTCTCTCTTTCTCTCTCTCTCTCGCTCTCTGTCATTCTGGCGCACAGATGGACTGGAGCGAAATAACACAGAGAACGCTTAAACAATAGGGCTGGACGGTTTTACCGATACGTAACTGTATTCAGGTTCGGAAACGCGACGGTACGGTATACCGGTGCGGGTGTCCAGGGTCCGGTTTACTGGGAAATCTGACAACACATAACGCGACAGTGGGCGACATCTTGTCCGCCCAGAGAGCGAGCCTAAAGCCCAAACACGTGGATAGGCAGCTGTTCTTGAAGAACTTATAAGAACAGCAGCTTATCCACGTGTTTGAGCATGGCACCAGTCGCCAATCCTTCTGAACTCTTAGAGTTCTTAAAGACCTTTCCCGTTGAATGTTTAATTTTGATTTTGTGGTTTAAAGTTTGCTGATGTTCTAAACAGTGATTTATCACAATTTGTTTTGAAGGCGTTCAAGCTATAATAAAGCTTCAGTTTCTATGGAAATGTTCTTGGAAACTGTTTTGAAGTGTATAACAATCTTTCTTTTGCGTCGGTTACTACTGTCAGTGCCATATCCCATTTGATTGTAACACTTACAATCGCGAGATACCGGTACGAAATACCGATACGACCTAAAAATACCGCGGTAATACCGATACGACTGTGACCCACGGTACCCAGCTCTACAAAACTGTGTGAGTGTGTGTGTAGGTGTGTGTGTTTGTGTGACTGTGTGTGTGTGTGGAGAGGGGAGGGGGAGTGTTTGTGTGGTCGACCATACTATTATTAAGGTCTTGTTTAGAAAGTGACTGGTCGCGGGTTCGATCCCTGCATGAGACGAACTCACGTGACTTAGGCACGAGGCTATTCTCCGGTTTCCTCCCTCCCTTCAATAAAGTTATTGGAAGCAGTCAATTAAAATTTTAAAATCTTAAAATTGATTTATGAAATTCCGTCTTCTTTAATAGCGATCCTTCAGATCGCCGCGTTTTGAGTTCGCTTGAAGAAAAAGCGCGTGATAGCATCAAGTTTTTATTATTATTATTATTATTTGTTGTTGTTATTATTATTATTATTATTATTATTAAACACAAACACGCACACACATACACACACACTGTACCCCGCTCTGCGCTTTGTTGTACTGGGCTGAGTATGCTGTAGAGCGAGCCACGCAGGCTCTGGCACGCTGTATAGTCCCGCCTAAAACCCAGCAGTTTGTGATGTTAGAGGTGTCCAGCGGCTGACCCTTTGAACCTTCTTTGCAATAGTTGTTGTTGGCCACTTCAGACCGCTCGTGCGCGTCCTTCACCTTCCTACGCACATCACATCCTCCAGCCACACTTCCTTCATACTGCTAATGTAGTAATGTCATCACACTTAGTGTAGTAATGTCATCACACTTAGTGTAGTAATGTCATCACACTGAGGGTAGTAATGTCATCACACTTAGGGTAGTAATGTCATCACACTTAATGTAGTAATGTCATCACACTTAGGGTAGTAATGTCATCACACTTAATGTAGTAATGTCATCACACTTAGGGTAGTAATGTCATCACACTTAATGTTGTAATGTCATCACACTTAGTGTAGTAATGTCATCACACTTAGTGTAGTAATGTCATCACACTTAATGTAGTAATGTCATCACACTTAGGGTAGTAATGTCATCACACTTAGTGCAGTAATGTCATCACACTTAGTGTAGTGATCTCATCACACTTAGTGTAGTGATGTCATCACACTTAGTGTAGTAATGTCATCACACTTAGTGTAGTGTTGTAAGGCCATCAGTGTAGTGTTGTAAGGCCATCAGTATAGTGTTGTGAACCCATCAGTGTAGTGTTGTCAGGCCATCAGTGTAGTGTTGTCAGGCCATCAGTATAGTGTTGTGAACCCATCAGTGTAGTGTTGTAAGGCCATCAGTGTAGTGTTGTAAGGCCAACAACCATCAGTGTAGTGTTGTAAGGCCATCAGTGTAGTGTTGTAAGGCCATCAGTGTAGTGTTGTAAGGCCATCAGTGTAGTGTTGTAAGGCCATCAGTGTAGTGTTGTAAGGCCATCAGTGTAGTGTTGTAAGGCCATCAGTGTAGTGTTGTCAGGCCATCAGTATAGTGTTGTGAACCCATCAGTGTAGTGTTGTAAGGCCATCAGTGTAGTGTTGTAAGGCCAACAACCATCAGTGTAGTGTTGTAAGGCCATCAGTGTAGTGTTGTAAGGCCATCAGTGTAGTGTTGTTAGGCCATCAGTGTAGTGTTGTTAGGCCATCAGTGTAATGTTGTAAGGCCATCAGTGTAGTAGTGTTGTAAGGCCATCAGTGTAGTGTTGTAAGGCCATCAGTGTAGTGTTGTAAGGCCATCAGTGTAGTGTTGTTAGGCCATCAGTGTAGTGTTGTTAGGTCATCAGTGTAATGTTGTAAGGCCATCAGTGTAGTAGTGTTGTAAGGCCATCAGTATAGTAGTGTTGTAAGGCCATCAGTGTAGTGTTGTAAGGCCATCAGTGTAGTGTTGTAAGGCCATCAGTGTAGTGTTGTAAGGCCATCAGTGCAGTGTTTTAAGGCCATCAGTGTAATCAAATTGTTGCCAAAAACTTGATCCAGGCCACAATACCAACAAATCCTTTTCCCGATTCCCGAAATAAGGTAAAGGTAAAGGTAGTCCCATAGCCTTGTGGCCGTAGGGGAGCGTGATGTTGGAGATCGCACTTAACTTGGACCAGCGTAATGAGGGTGATGCCCATCTCTCTCCCTCGCCGCTTTACCTTCCCCACCCTTAAGAGAGTAGGTACTCAGTCACAGTTGAGTCAACTGGGGGCGTTGGTATTTGTCGCTTCACGTTTTGCGTTCAACCATCCAAGTGCTCGGTCCTGATTTGGCTCGGAAGAGTCCGCTGGACCTAAAGCAATAATCATGTAATGTAATGTAATCCAAGTGCTAACCGCACTGCACGGTGCTTAACTTGCGACACAGTTGCGAGTGCTCCAACCACTGCGCTATCCGACACCCCATCCCCGGAAGTACTTCCCTTTTTATTAACAAAACAGTTTCTACGTACACACAGACAGACACATACGCAGACACACTGACAGGAGCACACACACACACACACACACACATTTTGATAACTTTAGTACACATCCGTTTGCTTTAACAACGTTGCTATGAACTCAACACTGTTCGTCAATTATGCCACCCCACCCTGAACCTTTTCAATCAATCACACACGCACAGCCAGACACGTGCACTAGCACACACAACACACAAACAAACAAACAAACAAACAAACAAACAAAGCGCGCGCACACACAAACGGAAGTGTCAACCTTTCTCTCCTAACAGAGTAAAAGAATGACGCTGATTCTGGCAACCAAAACGTGCAGGGATTGTTTTTCCTTTTTTGATTCCATGAAATTTTGATACCACATTCTTGAAACATTCATTTGAGGCCATATTTATAAACAGATTATTAATCTGTTCCAGATGACCTCTTTGTCCATCTTGGTTTCACCTTGATTATGTCTCTCTCTCGCTGTCTGTCTCTCTCTCTGTTGTCCCTGTCTGTCTCTCTCTTTGTATCTCTCTGTCTGTCTGAGTTTAAAATAAAAAAATAATTACAGTAATTGAAGATTGTTTCAATGAAATTGCAGTAAAAAACTATACACACAAAGACAGATAGAGACAGAGGTATTCATAGAAAGACAACGACAGACAGAGAAAGACACAGAGAGAAAAATCCCATAGAGACAGTCACAGGCATAGACAAAGAGCGAAAAAGGGCAGAAAGACAGAGAAAGACACATACAAAGAGAGAGATGATAGTAGACAAAGAGAGACATTAGACAGACAGACGAAGAAAGACATTAGGCAGACAGACAAAGACAGACATTAGGCAGACAGACAAAGAGAGAGAGAACTTGAGAGTTTGCTTCGCACAGAAAAGTACATAGCAATCAAGGAAAAGTAACCAAACCATTGATTATAACTGGACCACAACCCGTTGGATTGTAACTAGAAATAGAGCAGGCTCCATTGAATCATTTGCTGGGAAGATGATCGACTGCGACTATTTTCAGCAGTTTATTTTCTCCATGTAATGAGATCCCTACGGCTATTTGAATAACAGATCATTCAATTCAATCAAGTTCGACCTTTAATTTTAATTCCATCCAATTTCAAGTACTATTCAGATCTCTCCACTCTTTAAATTCCGTTCTCTTGTAATATTATCATGCCCTCCGATCCCCTGTGATAACCCAAGATGGCCACATACAAATTTCAGAAGAAAAAAGTAATCATCTTTTGCATAGCGCACATTCCAACTTTGAGAGTTGCACAAGGCTGGCAGAAAACAAAATGGAGGTTGGAACTCCACCCGCTCAAGACAGCAACAGCAACTTGTTTGAGCATTTCCTACAGACATCCTCGCTCTTATGTTTACTGCAAACTGAAACCCGGCTGTGGGCAAAATAACAGTGACATCGTTCACTGGCCAGCTTAGCACAATGATCGCTCTGGTGGTTCAGTGTTGATGTAGGTCCCTAACCCCTTTTCCCTCCAATGATTATCACCATCTGCCGTCTCGCCAAAGGTGGGTTCTAACGTTGAACTTCTATGTTCATTTCATTTTAGTTTGCCAGCGATCTAGTCTACCAAAGCTTTTGACGTTAGCTTTTGTGTGTAGAGCGTACATGTATGCTTCAGCACCCTCAAATACCCACGTTGGCATGGCCTGTTGTTGATTGTAAATCAAACAGTACTCTTTCTAACAGCCAGCGGTCAGCACTCGTTATGGTCAAAGCATCAATCATCTCACAGAGCTTGAAATAATGGCGTAGTAATAAGACCCTCATAACTTGGGTTCTCTACGCTAACCAATGATAACTGTGGCCCACTATAACCGCCCTTAGCCCCAAAAACAACAGAATTGAGCTCGAAGAGAGAAGATCTAAAGCGGAGCTCAAGATATTGTTTTCCTTTTGTTATGTTATATTATAACGTAACAAGATGGCAAGCCATTCAAATGTATTTCCAAACATTCACACGTATATCCGAAAAATCTTCAATTTTGAAAAGTGTTACTTTTCTTGGTGGCGTATTGACTCTGCTTGAGCCTAAAGAGCAACTTCAAATCACGGAATGATAGACCAATACCTGGACAATCTGCAAGCAAACTATAATCGAATTGGGTTGAGCCAATATGACAAAAAGCGCAAATTTTTTTTTAGAAAGATGAAGCGCAGCGACTTTGACCTAACTTTTGAGAAAGTGCGAATTATGTAACCTGCCTAGCAGTGCATCGTAAAATATATTTAAATTAGGTTCAGTTAGTATAGTAGTGTACGCTATGAATCGATTTAAAGAATGATTGCCAGTGTAGTGGGTAATGCATAATATCGGCGATGTATTTACATTGGCATAGATATTGAAAAACACGTAACCTTCAAGTGGAAGATACCTCGCTCAAATCGTGGTGGAGGCCTCGCTATCATTTACAGAAACAGTCTGTCCCGTTACCTTGGCTTCATCACAGACTTCGCATTCACTCACTCGTCCTTTGAAGTTGTTCACCTCAGTTTGTCCGTCCCACAGCAGAACATTCACTTCATATGCATATATCGCACCTTTCCAAGCAAGAAGAATAAATTAACTGATGCAATCTTTCACCAAGAATTTCCAGTCCTGCTCGATTATTGCAACACACTGTCAGGAACATACATAGTTTTAGGAGACATTAACTTTCACTTTGACCAACCCCAGCAACCTTCCACCGCAAAAATGATTGAACTTTTAGATCAGTTTAGTCTTTCTCAGTCAGTCACAGAACCCACCCACAGCCGTGGTCACATCATAGATTGGGTTATGCATAGGCCTCAGGATAATGTGGTTAGATCAACTTCAGTCACCCAGGAATTAACATCTGACCATTTCTGTGTCGTGTGTGAACTAAACGTCGCAGCCCCCCCCCTCCTCCCCCCATGTTCAGGGAGGCTCGCAGCCTGCGTACCATGGATAGGGATGCTTTCAAGCAAGAGCTTACCGCTAAAGTGACCCCAGAACTCTGCCCCACTGTGGATCAGCTGAATAGTACACTTCATGCGGTGCTTGATCGGCACGCCCCCGTGTCCCAGAAAAAGGTCAAGGCAACACGCTCAGCACCCTGGTACGAGTCTATCAAGGACGAGCTCTCCGAGGCGAAGAAACACCGACGCAAAGCAGAGAAAAAGTGGCTTAAATCGGGTTTAGAAGTCAGCAAGCAGATTTTCACCGCTGCAAAAAAACGGGTCACTAAAATAGTCCAGACTGCCAAAACCCGGTACTTTAGCGACAAAATTAGCAGCAGCGAAACTTGTAAACAGTTGTTCAACATTTGCAATCAGCTAAGGGGTAAGAGCAATGCAACATCACTCCCATCCACGCATCCACCATGTCAGCTACCAGATGTATTTTGTAATTATTTCACACAGAAAGTGGCTGACATAAGGGACGCTCTTGACCGCCATGAGATCCCACTCATTAACCCATTCTCACCTTCCCTCACTACCGCAAAAATGGAAGTTTTTCAACCAGTAACAGAGCAAGAAGTCAAGAAAGTCATCTTAAGCTCAAAACCAACATCTTGCTCTCTTGACCCCATTCCTACCCCCATGTTGATAGAGAATATTGACCCTCTACTCCCGACCATTACCCACATTATCAACGAGAGTCTGTCCTCTGGTGTTGTTCCGTCTGTGCTCAAAACGGCTGTCATCAAACCCCTCCTTAAAAAGCCAAGTTTAGACAAAAATAATCTAAAGAACTATAGACCTGTTTCAAACCTCTCCTTCCTGTCCAAAGTCATAGAAAAAATTGTTCTCAAACAACTGTTTGCCTACCTATATGATAACGCTTTACTTTGCCCCAACCAGTCTGCCTACCGACCCTTCCACAGCACTGAGACAGCCCTCCTAAAGGTAACCAACGATCTGTTGCTGGCCTTAGATAATGGTAACGTCTCCGTTCTCACCTTACTAGACCTCTCAGCCGCTTTTGACACAGTCGACCACCACATTCTCTTTAACACTATTCAACACTACTTTGGAATCTCCGGCTCGGTCCTGGCTTGGTTCCACTCATATCTTTCCGACAGATCACAAGCAGTCACTGTCGATGGCTGTTTCTCCAGCACAGCAGACTTGGTGTGCGGCGTGCCTCAGGGTTCCGTTTTAGGGCCGGTGTTATTCACTCTGTACACCAAGCCACTGCTTCTCCTGCTTAGAAAGCATGCTGTTGAGAGTCAGTCATTTGCAGACGACACACAACTTTATAAATCCACAGCCCCCTCTCTCATTAATTCCACTGTTCAGACTTTGGAGAACTGCATCACAGACATTAAGTCATGGATGACACGCAACAAGCTTAAGCTTAATGACGACAAAACCGAAGCCCTCCTCATTCACAAGCACAACACCTCCTCCTCACTCCCGCCTCTCCCAACATCGCTTACGGTAGGGACAACAAACATTCAGTTCTCATCCTCAGCAAGAAATCTCGGCTACATTCTCTCCGATGACCTGTCCCTCAACAACCACATCTCCAACATCTGTCGCTCTGCATACACGGCCATACGCCAAATCAGCTCCTTTCGCCACTATCTTACGCTCACTGCCACCAAAACCCTAGTCTGCGCTCTCGTCCTTTCTCGTCTTGACTATTGCAACTCTCTCCTCGCTGGCTCCCCAAAACACATCATTGACAAGCTACAAAAGGTTCAGAACTCAGCAGCTAGACTAGTATTCCGAGCTAAGAAACGCGATCACATCACACCTCTACTACATTCCCTTCACTGGCTTCCTGTGCAAGCACGCATAGAGTACAAACTCTCTGTTCTCTGTCACAACTTCTTCACAGATTCTTGTCCCTCCTACCTTGCTGATCTACTGTCTGTCTACTCCCCTTCACGCACTTTAAGATCTTCTGCCGACACTCGCACACTCAAGGTTCCCGTCACCCGCACTAAGACATACGGCCAACGTGCATTCGCTTACTCCGCAGCTAAGCAGTGGAACTCCCTTCCCTCCCATATCCGCAACATACAATCAACACAAGCATTCAAAAAGGCCCTCAAAACCCACCTCTTCAAACTTCACTATTCAGAATGATCTGTATCCCGCTGCCATTCTCTCCTCCTTGTCTCTGTCTGATCCGTAAGTGTATACACGGCTGTACATATTTATACTGTTTTTCCTCCTGGGCCTAACCGGGCATATAAATAGCTGTGAATATGATTTTGCTATTCTATTTGTCTTTTCTGTCATTTGTGTACATAGTTGTAAATTGTAATTTGTGTACATAAGTGTAAATAATTTGTACCCTTACTGTTCTGTCTTTTGGTGTATTGTAGCGAAAGCGATGTTTTATCGAGTGCATGTACTTATATGTAATGACTATGTAAAGCGTGGTGAGTCTGGTCATAGGCTGGAGTACCCGCTATATAAAAATCCGTTATTATTATTATTATTATAAGATGGAGCCCGAAGGGAGAGGAGAGAGAGAAAGAGAGAGAGGGAGAGAGAGATGGGGAAGGAGAGAGAGGGAGAGCGAGAGGGAGGGAGGAAGGAGAGATAGAGAGAAGGGGTAAGTAAGACTTGAACACTTCAGAACCAGAGCATTGAAAATGGATCAATCATATTAAAGACGCTGTCAATCCCCTTAAATTGCTTGTTGGCATGACATAATTAAGTTGACCTATTCCTTGCTACAGGTTGGCCGCAGACGTGTAGAGATGTGGCCACACGAGAGCCATGTTTCAGGTTAAAGCAACGTCGGGAGGGGGCTAGTACTTGGATGGGTGACCACGTTTGATGTTAAAGCAACATCGGGAGGGGCTAGTACTTGGATGGGTGACCACCTTTGAGGTTAAAGCAACGTCGGGAGGGGGTAGTACTTGGATGGGTGACCACGTTTCATGTTAAAGCAACGTCGGGAGGAGGTAGTACTTGGATGGGTGACCACGTTTCATGTTAAAGCAACGTCGGGGGTGGGGGGGCTAGTACTTGGATGGGTGACCACGTTTCATGTTAAAGCAACGTCGGGGGTGGGGGGGGGGCTAGTACTTGGATGGGTGACCATGCTTGGAGGGGCAAACCACCAAACGACACACAAACACGCGCACGACATACTCCAGTCCACCCAGCTGTAAATAGGTCGGTGCCCGGATCTGTTTAGAACTGAGGAAGGCAAAAGCAGCGAGGGAGAAGAGATGGGAACCGCCATCATTAAGCTTTCTCAGAGAAAAGAGAGGTCCTAAACGCCCCTCTCTCTCTTTTTTTTCCCCTCTCTCTCCTCAATGATCGCAAGGTTATGGGACCACCTTTACTGTTGGAACTGTATGGCGGACAGCTGGTTAGTAAACCTTGACGAAGTTGATGGGGAAATTAATGCAGAACGAAACTTTTGCACTAACCTGTTTGGTCTTCTTCAACGTTTTGTGGTTGTAATCCCATTTTTCCAACTACACCTGTACTCATCATCGCTACTTGTCCACTTACTTTTGCTCCTACGCGTCTTGCACTACGACATGCGTAAGCTATGTTGCGCTAGCTGTCATGGTGGTCAGATCTGCACCCCCTGTCCCTTCTTCCATCCCCCCCCCCCCCCCGGGGTAATGCTTGGTGTTGATGTCTAGCCCGGGGGTCGGGTAGGTCAGGAACTAGGGGGTGGTGGTGCTCGTTAGCTGTCTGGCCGACCAGCCCCCTTGTCCATGCCCTCAGCGATGAGGCAGTGTCGGGTTGCATCCCTCGCTTTGATTATACCCTATTTGCCACCAACTTTCACTACTTAGCGGCTGTTGCATGACGGCTGATTGGTAGACTTACATCGTGGGCATTGATTAAGCCATCTGTCACGCCTGTGTATGTGAGGTTTCAGTATCTCTGAACCTGCTTGACTTCTTCACCACCCTCCCAACACCCACCCACCTCCAAAACCTCTCCCATTCCCGAACCCTCATAGTACACTCTCTCTCTCTCTCTCTCTCTCTCCCTCTCTCTCTCTCTTTCCCTCTCTCTCTCTTTCTCTCTCCCTCTCTTTTTACGTTTTGTTTGGATATTCCCTACATTTTTACCTCTCATTGTCTCTGTCTGTCTCTCTCTCTTTCTCTCCACACACACTCACAGCTTGTAACAACAGAGAGAAAGAGAGAGAGAGAGAGAGAGAGAGAGAGAGAGAGAGAGAGAGAGAGAGAGAGAGAGAGAGAAAGTGTATACCATTGAAAGTCTTAAATGACCGCAAGAGGATTTATCGGGCGGTTTGAATTAGATCCTGCCTCGGCCAGCGCCTTGAGCAGCTCTTGAGCTGGAACAGCGCTACATAAGAATGAAGAAAGAAGGAAATAAATGTTAAATGCACACTGCGTCGCTGAGACTGCCCGAGTACCTTTCACAGTGAGGAGTGGAGCGATAGTCTAAGCTAGTCTCAGCATTACAGTGTAGGTACAAAGGTGTGCGTAAAAACAATAATTATTAAACTACTGAATAGTGTTCTGGCCAAAGCAGCCTTGAAAGCATGGCCAATCTCTTAGCTCAAATTAAACAACAGATCTTGTTCTTGTTCTTGTTATTGTTGTCTCTTCTTCTTCTTTCTTTCTTTATTTCTTTCTTTAATTTCATCATTTTTATATAGCGCTTTTCCAGCTGGAGGTCTGCTCAAGCCGCTGGCCACTGCATGATCCAACCCAAGCCGCCAGAATCGGTGGGCGCACAGTCTGACGTCCAGACGACTGAGAACAATCCTGGGCGATGAAGGAATGGGGGGACGGGGTGGGGAGGGGGGACAATAAGCCTTGTGCTTACTGGGTGTATTTATGTAGCCGGTACTCACCCGCCTAGGACATGAGCGTCAGGATCTTTAAAGTCCATGCGATGGAATGCGTGCTGGCACAGACTAGACCTCGGTTTATACTCCTTCTTCTTCTTCTTATTCTTCTGCTTCTTCTTCTTCTTCTTCTGCTTCATCATCATCATCATCATCATCATCATCATCATCATCATCATCATCATCATCATCATCATCATCATCATCTTCTTCTTCTTCTTCTTCTTCTTCTTCTTCTGTGATGAGGGAGATACAAATAAATGGTTGCCGTTTGAAATCCAATGTTTAAAAGGTAGCACAAAATAAATATTTTTTTACTGATTGGTCTAGATAGGCCTATACAATAAGTTTTGTTTTTTCTGTTTTCTTTATTCCTCTTTTTTGCTCACAAATGTCAGTGTGTGTGTGACGGTGGGTCTATTTTTGCTCGCGCTTACAAATGTCAGTGTGTGCGTGACGCCAGGTCTATTGTTGATGGGCTCTGCACAATGGAATGCTATTACCCACTCGTCTTTCGTCTGCGGGTGTCGGCTAGTTTAATCACCCTGTGACTAATCTAAATACATTTATATGTTTAGCTTGGTCTATGTGCGGATAGGGTTATAGAGATAGGGAGAAAATGCTAAAAGCTTCACTGACACACTAGCTCTCACACGGCTATGAAACATAGGTAGTCCAGCCACTTGTTAACAGTAAATATCACACATTTATTTCCTCTACTCTGTACATATTTCTCTAACCACTAACCTACTGAAATGTCCCAAACGTAATATAACTGTGATTAGCTAAGGCCTTAGTATCACCTGGATTTTCACCAAAAATCACTTTTTGGCATATGCACTTGTGTTCATGTTTTTTGTGTAGATAAATGTCTATATTTTCACACACAGTTTACCTTTTGTTACCTACTTTAATCGTTTTTATGCTATTCGACTTGAAAGGGGGGAGGGGGGTGTCAATTCACTGGGGAAGCCATTTTGAGCCTCAGAATCTCGAAATTTGCTTCGACACTTCACCCCCACACTACACTAAAATAATGAGCTACTCCCATTACTTTACTTTCCCTTTACGAAACACAGACTGCTCCCTACTACGCTTCTAGTGTTTCCGGTTTTTAGCGTGTCGAACAAATTCAACGGTATTTTTGTTTTGTTTTGCAAAGTTTTGGTACAGATTTTGATCAGGAATTTGTAACATGCCTACTGACACAAAACTGTATGGGAAGAAGAGGAAAAAACGCCGATTTTATGGGAATCAGTTCAGAAACAAGAAGAAGAATGTGCTTGAATCGAGTCCTCATGAGGAAAGTGACCACACTGACACTGATAGTGAAAAAGAAAATATTGGTGCCAAACCAGACAGACTTTTCGAAAGTGTCACCCTCACCAGGACGCTCTCCGCATTATATGTGCCCAGCAACAGGCCCGCATGTCGTCAAAGGAGTACAGAAGAGCCCAGAGACTGAGAAGACTTGGTAGGGAGGAAGAGCTGGCTCAGCTAGAAGAGTTTCCATACCAGGCTGGGGAGTATTAGAATCATCACATGCATCATACAGTGATTACGTACTTTTTCAGTGTTTATTTTCGGTTGAAATTTTCTCCGAAAAACGCACGTCTCCGCCACTGTGGAAAGCATAACTTCTTTATTTTTCAAGATATTGCTCTCATTTTTTGTGTGCATATTCACTGAATAAAGGGCTGGCTTGTAAACCTCTCCTTGTTATCAATCTTGCATTTTGTCTGATAGTTGTAAAGCCGCATACCATATATTGTTTAAAAAAAAAATAATAATATCACCCCAGAATCTGAACGATACAAGTTTGAAAGTATTCTGTAGGTTCACACTCCAGATATACACCCCATATAAACATCTGGAAACTTGCAGCAGCATTACTGAACTGTGTGTGAAAATATCCTATCCACAATATGGGGTACCCTTTTATGTCCGCAATTTTTACCTTTTATTATGTAATCAGCTTTTACAGGTATTTTATATATTGCATATTCTATATCCAAATTCACTTCGAGTAGTTCGCTCCTTGATGGGTCTATGCTGCTACTGTTCTCGATATTTGCTACTGTCTCATCATTGGGCTATTTGTTCTGGTTGGCCTGATGTTCGTTTTCAGGAGAGTGGACTACCGAACAGTCCTTTTAGATCAGTGTGTGTGCACGTTTTTGTGGCACTTAGCTGAATCGTTGAGGTGTGGTGATAATGTCTCCTCCTTGGTTGTTGACTATTGGGCTATCGGAGCTCAGTGCTCGATGCTCCACTGCAGGCCGAATGTCAGGGTTGACTCTCAGTGGTCTATCTCCTGCATCGGACCGGAACCTCTCACCTAATTCATTTACATATACTTATTATGGCTAACATAAACACATGGAGAAGTAATTAATAATAGACACATTCTCCAGTACAGCCACTGGTCTGCAGTAATACACATAGGAGAAACAACAGTTTGACAGTATGGGCTACCTCGTGGTTTCGAAAACCGGTCGCGGTCAGCCACGTGGTCAAGCAAAGTTTGACTTACATTCACAATGATAAAACATGGCAAGACTTCACAAACATAATCCAACAATAATATCAATAAATTGCGGTGAAACAAAAGATTGATTTGTTACCTTTTTGACAATGTCAAGCTTTGGCTATACTGCGATGAATTGAATTTCACCCGTCACCTGCGTAGTCTACTGCTAGAGGGATCTTTCAGAGCGTTGCTCCTTCTCGTGTGAGAGGTAGACAGAGAATGATTACCTAAATCCTGTGGTCAGCCAAAGCCCGCGAACTCTCGTGAGATACCTGTTGCGCCTCTAGCGGGGGGTTCTGGCTATACGTCAGCTGGGTGAGGTCACTGCCTACCTAGCGAGGACTTAGCTTATACAAGCTCAGACCAAACCTTTAACTTCTGTCGTTTTCTAGGCAGCGACTTTAAGTCACAAAGGCTACAGCAGGATGAAATGTTAGAGGCATGACGCCTTAATGCTGGGTCCAAACTAGCCTTCTGTGACAGTGTGTGTGCGTAAGCGGGGGTGGGGGAAAGGGAGAGACGATGGGGGGGGGGGGAGTGTTTGATATTCACAGCAATCCATATGCAGTTGTTTTGGCTGAAAACCTTGACCTTTATACCGCTTTACAGAAATAGATTTGGCCAGTGAGCCAGCTTGGAGAGGTGGTCACAAGATTTACGTTCAGAGAAACATCTGACCTTTCAAAATGAGTTACGTGTGCTACAGTAGATTACATCAAGCTGCTGTTTCTCCAATTAGAGGGCAATATGGCTAACATATGTTGGCCTTTAATTGATAGCCGCGCGTGTGTGTGTGTGCCTGTGTGTGTGTCTGTGTCTGTGTGTGTGTTAGTCTGTCTCTGTGTGTGATTCTTCCATAAACATCTACTATGGCCAGGAATGTCAGCAGTACATGTACACCCCTTTGTGCAATGCATTAAACGATGCCGGATTCCGAAAAAATCATAATTTGGGTGATTGGTTCTCTAGGACTAATGCACAAAAGTTTGTGTGTGGACTGCAGCTCAATGTAGTACCACGGCGCCAGAGTGAAAGCCTCTCTCCATGCCTATCAACCCGTGTCACGATCGGCTCTAAGAGTGTGTAGAGAAAAGTCAATGTGGGGGTGACATCATTGGCCAGTTGTGCTGAGTTCATTACAAAGTTGTTAAAGTTAAGGGTTTTGGTTGTAATAAAATTATGAAAATGTATTTGTGTGTGTGTGTATGTTTGTGTGTGTTTGTGAGAGGGAGAGGGAGAGAGAGTGCTTTCCTTGCCAAAGGAGATTTGGCCAAAGAGATTTAGAGGAAAGGGTTGTTGGAGCTGTAAAGGAGTAATATAGTCTAGGTTTGCAGTAGGTTAGTTATTAGCCACGGCCTGTGTAAGGGGAGAAAAAGAAAACTATGAAATAGGACGGAGCTTGTTGGTTTGTCAAAGGCATCAAGATGGATGGCCATGTTAGGCCACTCTCGCTGCGGGTGCCAGGTTGAGTTGTCGGCCCCTTTGAGTGCGTGTTTCCCGCCTTATCGGTTGCCCGGCAACGGGAGCAAGGGGTTCTGGGAGACTGTTGGGGACTGTTTGTGCGCGATTGCGCCACTTGGGCTCCCTCCTACGTTCTCAATGGTTTCACCGCTTAATTACAGTTTTCAATTTGCCACTTCCCTTATCTTGATCGGACTACCACCCAACCTTCCCGTGGCGGTGCAGGAGGTTTCTATTTAAATAGTATCCCCACTTTCTGGAAAGTCACTGCTTTAAATTCACACTGTGGCTGCCTTTCTCCTTTGTTCTTTCTCATTTCTACTCTGTTGTACCAATATTCTTTCTTTGTGTATGGGGTCTGTTGCGTCAGCTTGGGTATATTGGACGCTTTCTGCCAAATGGTCACTAGGGTTTTCTCTTCTTCTTCTTCTTCTTCTTCTTCTTCTTCTTCTTCTTCTTCTTCTTATTATTATTATTATTATTATTATTATTATTATTATTATTATTATTATTATTATTATTGTTATTATTATGACTATTGTTATTATTATTTATCAATGTAGGCATTTTATATGTATGTGTTTTGTTAATATTTTACAACGCTGTTTATAATCCATTTTGTTTTTTTTGTAAACGGGAGCTGGATAAATTAGAGTACAGTCTCAGTGTCCCTTGCGTGGGATGCCTTTATTGTAAAGTGACTGGCTGATGGAGTGCCTTCAGTGTTAAGATTAAAATTGTTTCAGCAAATCTTTTAAACAGATCAGGGATGAACCTTCTTTAAACCAAGTTGTGGTCCTGATTCGACCTTTTGCAGTCCGCTGGACCCTATAAAAGAAATGACTAACTTGATCAGACATTGTTTATTGTTTTTTTACCGGACCAACAATCATATTCCTTTTTCTAACCTTTACCCCCCTCCCCCCAGTACCCCGTACACTTTCCCTCCCATTTTTAACTTCTTTTGTTCAACTGGCTTCCAGTTTGTGGGTCTTGAACCACCAGAACAGAAAAGAACAGCGCCTAGCTGAACAGCAGAAAATGTGTTGTCATGACAGCCTTTACAAATATGGTGTTCCAGTAACCTGTCCATCGTTAGGGAAAGAAGTGCTGGAAACCTCTCTTTTCTCTGGGCCCGCCTAATGAGGGCGGTAGTTATCTCCTCTCCCTCGCTGCTTTAAAAAAAATCCTTCCCGGTTGTAAACATTCACCAGGTACCCATTTACAGCTGGATGGACTGGGGTTGTGTAGTGCGCTTGTTTCAGTTCTTTTTTTTTCGTTGGTTTGGTTATGTTGCCTTCCAAGTACGGTCACCCATCCAAGTACTAAACCTTTTCGACGTTGCTAAACATGAAACCTGGCTAGCCTGTGCTCAAACCAGCACGCTACTGCACCACCCTATGTGCAAGGTATAGCTCAAATCCATACTGTCAGATTTATCTTGTTCTCTTCCTATCCTATCCTATCCTATCCTATCCTATCCCGTAGCACGAACGTCTTGGGGCACCACAGATAATTAAGTCAAGTGCAGTAAAGAAATCTTAATTCAACAAAGACGCGGGACCATTTGTTGTGTCACAGTGCGTACATGGCAAAACAGAATAAAAACAATATAACAAGCGACACTTCTCCTCAGTACAACAACTAGCTAAATACAATCTCTCTCTCGCTCTCTCTCATACACGCACTTACACACACAACAATCTTAGCACACAACTCCCCCCCCCAAAAAAAAATAAATAAATAAATAAAAATAAATAAAAATGGTAATATAGCAAGAAGGCACTGGCTAGCCGTTTTCTGGTCTCCCCGCTCCTCCCTCACCCCCCGCCCCTCTCATGCCTCCATTATTTTTATATATACAACGTTGACACATTTATAAACTTGTACATCTTCTCTCTTCAGCCTTAACCCTCCCTCTTTCCTTCACTGCGCACCCACCGCCCACTCCTAATATTATTTATTTATTGTGTCTATAGTACTGGTATTGTTGGAGTTTCCTCTATGTGTACTTCTGCAATATAATATTACACCTTCCTCAAGAAATCCCAGAGATCATTTAACCAGCGTACACCCTCTTTTTCTGTTCTCTAGCAGACCTCGTGGTTTCGCTCAGTGTCAAGCCATTCTCGAATGTTGCCTTCCGACCTCTTTTTCTATCTTCCTCTTCTTCGGCCTTCTTGCACCGTGCCTTGCAGGATGGTCTTTGCATGCAAGGCCTGATGCTCTGGTGACGTGGCCATACCATCGGAGTTTCCGTTCCGTCACCACCGTGAGCAGGTCATCGTGATGTCCAATGTGGTCCTCTTGTCTGCTCTGTATCCGTTCCATGCTCTATAATATTATATTACTCGCATTGCTGTAAATGGGCGGTGTAGCAGCTTGCTACAGAAGGAATCTAAATTCGACAGGATTATCTCCTGTCCAAGTATTCAATATAGTTATTGTAATAACATTTTTTGTCTCCCTTGTTGAATATAGGCGGATGTAACTGCATTATGTCCTTTCACCTTTGGGGTTTGTGGAAAACCCTCGGGTTTTACCTGCTTTCGTCAAGCCCTCTCAACACATCCCCACCTTTTCAAGGTACAAGTTTCATTCCCCTTCACCCGTTGTTTAAGGGGGTCGAGAAGGGGGTCCGTGGAAAATACTATGTAATAGTAAATCAACAGTTACCGCTATAATTGCTGTCTCAGTAACCTACTGTCTGAGCTTTTGTGTACGACTGAACCTTAATTGTATCCCTCGGGTACATGTGGGTCCAACTTTGACAAAGATTATCTCACTGGTCTGAATATCGCTGGTTGATGCTGCCTGGTTCTTTATGTATCATCATCATCATCATCATCATCCTCATCATCATCATCCTCATCATCATCATCATCATCATCATCATCATCATCATCATCGTCATCATCATCATCATCACCACCACCACCATCGTCATCACCATCATCATTATTATGCTTACTGGGTTTTTATGTATCATCATCATCATCGTCGTCGTCATCATCTTCAGCATCATTATCATCATCATGCTGATTGTTTTAAATCATCATCTCCCCCCGTGGGCTTTCAGTATAAATCGTATACACACTTTCTGGAAATTTAGTGCTTTAAATTCCCACTGTCGCTGTCTTTCTCCTTTGTTCTTTCTGATTCCTACTCTGTTCTATCAAACTACTATACTATCTTCTTCTGGTCCTGATTTGGCTCGGAAGAGTCCGCTGGACCTAAAACAATAATCATGTAATGTAATGTACTATCTTCTTCTTCGCCAGACCAGTCACCTACTTTTTTTCTTGAAAACTCTTCGGGAACAAAACTCCTCATTTGTATGTGAAGTCTGTTGGATCAGCTTGGGAATATTGAACGCTTTCTGCCAGGTGGCCACTGGGGCTTCCTATGATGTTATTATTTAGCAATGTAGGCATTTTATATGTATGTGTTTTGTTGATATTTTATGGTTATGTTTGTATTCTTTTTTTTTTTGTAAACGGGGGATCGATAAATTAGAGTATAGCCTCAGCGTCCCCTGCGTGGGATGTCTTTATTGTGAAATGACTGGCTGGTGGTGTGGGTTCAGTGTTGCCGCTGGGGTTGTTTCGGCGGATCTTTTGTGCGGATCAGGGGTGGGTTCTCATTCGGCGAAGTTGTGGTCTTGATTTTTTGGTCCTTATTTGGCTCGGAAGAGTCCACTGGACCTAAAGCAACAACCATGTAATGTAATGTTAAATCATCATCATCATCATCCTCATCATCATCATCATCATCATCATCATCATCATCATCATCATCGTCATCGTCGTCATCATCATCATCATCATCATCATCATGCTGACAGGTTCTTTATGCAGCCTACTTTGTGAGAGAATAAACGTTATCTGGAATGGCATAGTTCATCTTTCACCAAGTGATGACCAAAATCCTGTGACCACAACGCACCCTGACGTCTTACTATCAACCCAGTGATCTCTACCCATCTTCTCTGGTTTGACGTGGAAGTTCAACGTCGATCAGTCAGGGTGAGGAAAACAAGTTAACACTGGTGAAATTGTAGCGCGTCACTGTGCGTTAACTTGTGAGAGCTAGACTAACTAAACTATCTTCCTGTCTGCGCGGGAATCGGGCCTTAACTAAAAGCAATCATAGCTTATAAAACGCGCAAAACAAAACAGGTCTCACTGTTATCCAAAGACACTACCATTTAAACCAAGAAACCAAATTTGATTCCATAATGCGTTCATTTTGACTGTCTTTTTATAACCTATACTTAATACATTACAATCATCAAACATAAAATCCGCATGCACATATAACCAACAAAAGAAAGAAGTTTCAATAAGATTTTGTTCTTACCTCATCTTCGAAGCCTTTGTTCACTTCACTTCCCAAAGGATCTTCCTTTACACTAAGTCTCAAACAAAAACTTAGGAATTAGTATTCGAACACTCGCAAGACTGGACCCGGCAGGCTGGGACCCCAGTAGGATTGGAATCTCATCAGGAATGGGCACCTTTATGATTGCCTTCGTGGCTCCTTTATACCCTAAACTATCCTGCTTCATTGTCCTATCACATGCTACCAGTGGTCACTGCCCCCTCCACAAAAGGCAATCCATTGAGTCTACTCCCCCGACCAGTTTCTTTGTCCAGCAGTTTTCACATATCCCCTACCTGACAGGCTCAAGGGCAAGCCTTGCTGGGCCCTAGGTACCGCTTACGGCACGTCAGTTTACCGATACCACCCGCCCTAGCCTGCAGTAAACTGGTTTAGCAGTATGTGATACCGACCACATAACCATTTCGTTATAACTTACAATAACAGATTTGGCGTGTACTCTAAATCCTAACCTAAATTATAGCATATGCCATCTACGTAAACATTATTTCTTCAGCTGGTGCTAAACGTGTCCGGCATGGAGTTTCTTGATCACTCCGTGTCGTAAACATTTACTAAAGCACTCCCGTGACTAGCAGCCACATTCCAGCGGTCAAAGGTTACAAAATACTCCAATCAAGGGATATAATTTCCCAGCCATGAACTGTTTGGCTTTAAAATCTTAATAGTATAATAATAATAATAAGAAGAAGAAGAATAAGAATAAGAAGAATAAGAAGAATAACAACAACAACAACAATAATAATAATAATAATAACAATAATAATAATAATAATAATAATAATAATAATAATAATAATAATAATAATAATAACAATAATAATAATAATAATAATAATAATAATAATAATAATAATAATAATAATAATAATAATAATAAATTAATAATAAATTAATAATAATAATTCTTCTTCTTCTTCTTCTTCTTCTTCTTCTTCTTCTTATTATTATTATTATTATTATTATTATTATTATTATTACTATTATTATTATTATCATAATTATTTATAAGAACTCTAAAGAAAATACATCACAAACCCTCGCACCGACTTTAAAGACCCTAACGCTCAAGTCCTAGACGGGTAAGTGCTGACTACACACAAAGGCACAGCTAACACTAGGTACATTCTCCACTATCCCCGGTCAACCACATTTGTGCTCAGTTATCCAGGCGTCAGGTGAGGCGCCCACAGGCTGCAAGAGGCTTAGATCCTGTATCGACCAGCGCCTTGAGCAGATCTTGAGCTGGAAAAGCGCTATATTAAAACGATACAATACAATACAATACAATACAATACAATACAATACAATAATCTGTATTGCCCAACTTTCACATTATACATAAAAGCGGAAAATTGTCTTTGGCTTTGAGTGCAAATTTTGCGATAAAAATGTTCATGCTTACAACATTCAAATGGCTCAGCTGTTTTCTCTTTTTCTTTCTCTCCCTCTTTGTTTCTCTACTTCTCCCTCTCTCTCCCTCTCTCTCTCTCTCTCTCTCTCTCTCTCTCCTCTCTATCCATGCACACACACATCCACACACACACACACTCATCTGTACACTCACACTGGCCCTTGAACATCAATTGCTACACTCATCATGCAATAAAGCTAAAACAGTATTAACATATGGACATCGCACAAGTTAATCACAGTGAAACGTTGAAATAAATAAATAAATAAATAAATAAATAATCTTGATTGGAAACACGGAGTTACAGTTGTTGTTTCGTACGGCAGTAGACCTCTCTCTGCCTCACACGTATGACGGATTTGATGGAGTAATTTGTAACGTGGCAGACATATTTTGTTAAATCCCCCGTTATTGATTGCTTTAACAAATCTGCCGGAGCGAAACGGTCCTTCCAGTTGGCTTAGCTAAGCGCCGGTCAACAAACGGCTCAGTACTCAAACAGTCTGATTCTCAGATTACCAAATCAGGCAGACGGGGAGTTGGCATTAAAGTCCCTTTTCTTCCAAGTATTGTCGTAATATTCGGTTCTTTTCATTTACTGATCCATTAGTTGACTGAAGGGCCACCGAAATGGCTCTCTCTTTCTCTCTTCCCCTTTTCCCATCTCTCTCTCTCTCTCTCGTTCTCTCTCTCTCTCTCTCTCTCTCTCTCTCTCTCTCTCTCTCTCTCTCTCTCTCTCTCTCTCTCTCTCTCTCTCTCTCTTTTGCTCGCTCTCAGCTTCAATCCTTCTCATGGAATGTTATCGATTACCGTAATGTGGTATATTTTCACGAACTTGGGTTTGTTGCGTTCCAGTTATTGCTTATGAATTTGGGATGAACTTGTTGAATTTATTACTCGGCCTTGTCTAAGCTGTCTGGTTCGTGACAAACACCCTTACTCATGCACACCGATCGCGCGCGCACCCTCACGCACACACACACACACACCCAAACAAACACACACACGTCCTTACCATTCACATTGTTTCTCCATTTGAAGTCGTGGCGCTTGCAAATATTTGCTCGTAGTGGTTTTGGTTCAATGTGGTTGGAATTAATTTTGTCGTGTTAGTAACACGTTTGGAGGCTTTTCAGCGCAGTGCGTCAAGTTTAAGCGACATTATTCATTCTTATTTTAGCCCAAATGACAAAATTATAAATATAATGTCGCCTTTTTTTATTTTTATTTTTATTTTTTTGGGTGGCGGAGGTGGGGCCGCCCGGAGCGTCTACAATTGAAGACTACAAGGTTGCTACTGTACCTACGTCTAAGCGTTTCCTCGTCCTGTTCTTCCGGCTACCTTCCCCTCCTCCCCCTCACTTATGGCCAGTTGTTACATTACAGAATGCGGGCGAATGATTCAATTGGACTGGTGACGTAGGATGATGTTAGAACTGTTTAAACTGTCCTTTTTTTAAATTAACGTACTGAATATGTTAGTGATAATACAATGAAAAAAGTCATGAACGTTGAAAACAATGACATTAGCTTTATTTCAATTTTTATAGGTCTCGACATTATCGAAAATTATTTTCAAGCACATTTTGGTTCCAAAATTGTTCTGTGTTAATTGTCTCGGGGTGACTCTATCTTGATTATTGATTAAATGTGTTATAGTTACAAGCCCCAAGGGCAAGATGGAGAAAAGCACACCCAGTGCGTACTCTTTTACCCTTGTTAAATACAAGTATCTTATCTTATCTTATCTTATCTTATCTTATCTTATCTTATCTTATCTTATCTTATCTTATCTTATGAATGAATGAATGAATGAATGAATGAATAATTTATAAAGCGCGTAAATATCTCCACGCCGACGGGCATGATCGCAGCGCTGGTGGGAGGGAGGTGGATAAACACACACACACGCACACACACTCACACACACACACACACACACACACACCAACACACACACACAGACAGTGGCGGGAAGGTCACAGTACTGAAACAAGTGGTATGTGCAGTTCAGGTAAATAGGCAAATATTTACCTCACGATTGGAAATAGACACTCAGATATGCTTAATAACAAGAGAACTATTGACATTTAGAGTGCGATTATTGTTGCAAACTTTATTGACACCCCAAACTGCAAAGATGTAGGACACATTTGCCCACTGCATCTTTGAAAAAACGTACGTTTGTTTTAAAAAACAAATACTCAACCTGCTGCTGCGTGATAGAACTAATGCACTAGGTTTAACTTTCCTTCATCATAGCCAATACATCATACAGTAGTTATATGGGAAAAGAACCCCATCTTAGCCAATAACATATTTTACTCCCAGTACAGTCAGTGTTCCAGTATAGCGCAGTTACCGTGTACTTGGTTCCAACCCATGATCTGTGACAGCAGACCTTGGCAGTGACATATTGAATAACATACAATTACTACAGGGCTGATGGAGGGCTCGTGTAATCTTTAGTATTAAGAACATGTCAAAGCCGATGGGGGTAGTTCTCCAAGTTCTAATCTGACGTTAGGAGCTCAGCACTGCACGCATAAAGACAGGCAGAACCTAGTCTTTGGAATGAAAATAAGTGCAGAGAAGACCCAAATGATGACCAACAACACCAATGGCATCAACACGGCCATCAAAGTCCAAGGCCAATCCCTCAACACAGTGCATAGCTTCAAATATTTAAGTGCCATTGTATCAGACAATGGGTCCCGACACGAAGTCCTCTCTATGATCGCAAAAACAACTGTTGCCCTGACAAGGTTGAAGCCCATTTGAAAAGACGGGACCATCAGTCTACATTCCAAGGTAAGGCTGCTGTGCTCCCTTGTCATCTCCATCTTCCTATGCACTTGAAAAACATGGACCCTCATAGGAGATTTACAACGAAGAATGCAAAGCATGGAGATGAGGTCCTACAGAAGACTTCTGGGCATTTCCTAAAAACCAGCACATCATCAACGACGACGTCCGATTCGACAATCCATCACACAAGCCATTGGACGACACGATGACACGCTCACAGTGGTGTAGAAAAGGAAACTCCGATGGTATGGCAAAGACCATCCTGCAAGGCACGGTGCAAGGAGGCAGAAAAAGAGGGAGACAGAAAAAGAGGTGGGTGAACAACATTCAAGAATGGACTGGCGTGACACTGAGCGAAGCCATGAGGGTTGCTGAGGACAGAGAAAGATGGAGTACGCTGGTTAAACGATCATCTGTGATGCCCCGACGACTTTGGAGTGACGGGACAGTATAGGATGGGATCTAGTCTCAGTCTAAACCTGACAAATAAACATTTTTGGGGAGGATGGGAAGGGTCTTGAGTGTCTTTAGAATTCTCTTCCCTTGACTGAAAGTCCGCGAAACACGTTGTATATGTACATAATACTCACACAGTCTTTAAATCAATGTCATGGCCATAATCTGTAACTGTGTGTAGACTCTCTCTTTCTCTCTCTCCTATTATCACATAAGATTCTATTACCTAGTCTTGCCATCTGCCATATTGCCAATGGTTATACATCTTATACTTTAATGTTCTTTCATTGGAAGGTAAGGCCGGATAGCTCAGTTGGTAGAGCGGCTTACTAGTAAGCAAAACGTCCCTGGTTCGAATCCCGAATTGGTCAATATGTAACCATATTATTTTCCCCTTACCATCAACTGGTTTGCTGGTGTCAGAATAATGTGACCAGTAGTGGGCTATACGCTCCGGTGTTGTTTGACTATTATCTACAATTAACCATTTCATTGGAAGACGAGATCACAGAAGAATCATTGGAAAACGAGATCACAGAAGAATCATTGGAAACGAGATCACAGAAGAATCATTGGAAGTCGAGATCCCAGAAGAAACATTGGAAGACGAGATAGAAGAATCGTTGTAAAGCGAAATAAAAGAAGAAATGGGATAAAACGCAACACAATATTTTGTTTTTTTTAAATGTGTTCGTGACATGTATTTCGCTAAAATGCCTTCTTCAGGAGCTAAAAGCCAACCATGACATTTGATTATATTAATAGTATTATTATTACCATTTACTAATATAGAATGTAATGTCAGTGATATGGAGTAAACCTGCTTCTCCTATATCTCTCACAAATAATTAACCCACCAGTAGGGGGAGGTCATCGCTCACTTGGAGAACGTGTTAGTTTAAAAGGGGGAGTAGTTAAGGCCCACAAGCGATGAAAATTAACACACTCAAGGGCCCGCTACGTTTTGTCCACCGCACGCCAGACTTCTCTCATGGAACTAATTAATTCGATGAAAGCGAGGAGAAATGGGTCAGAATGATGTTGTTGTCCCTTCTGAACGGGACATAACAGGATGTGACCGTTACCTTGGAAGTTTTGGAGGTATGGCTCTTTGAGCACACACACCACGTACGTCCATCACACGCTCCTCTACTCCATCCTCTCCTCCCTCCTTCCACAACCAACCTAGTCTTGCAGGTCCCTCCTACGTTCTCTATATGCTATTTTAAAGTCCATAGTTAGGAATAAACGTTTTGAATGTGCGGTAACCTTAGTATTTTAACCATGTATCGACGTAAGCGTCTTTAAAAGACACACGATCATCCTGTTATTGCATGATAGCTGTAAAATTAATATTATGATTGTGTTGTTTCGGTGAGATGCAATGTTTATAAACTGTGACAATTTCTTGCATGAATGATTTGCAACTGAATATATCTTATGATTTTAGATGACTTTAACTGTCCTGTTTGGTTTATATTATAATTCTCTACGCTTGTGGCAAGGCCTTGTTTGTTTCATTGGTGATGAAGATGCGTTGAATAGTTTTGTATTGTATTGTATTATAACTGCTCATCCCTTCCTTTGTAGAGAGCAGATTAATGTTCCAATGTAAAGCTCCTTAAACTGTTGGAAAGATGATGATGATGATGATGATGATGATGATGATGATGATGATGATGATGATGATGATGATGATGATGATGATGAAGATGATGATGACGACGATGACGTTGATGATGACATTTTCGTATCGCTGCAACTCAAATCTCATAGCGCTTAGAAAAGGTAATAAGGACATCAAGATAGGAAATCTTTGTAAACAAACCCTAATGGCCTGTCTTAGAAGGTTCGTGGAAGTTTACGAACCTTTTCTTCCAGGTCTTCAGATTCCAAATCTAGGTTCCTGACCCATTTTTTTGTAATTGTCCAAATATTTCAGGAACCTAGGTTCGGGATCTGGCAACCTCGAAAGAAAGGTTCGTGAACCTTCAGGAACCTTCCAATTAGGACTCGCCATTTGGTGTACATATGAGGTGTGCGCAATAGCTCATATCGTGTAATGAATTGATGGTAGGGACTAGAGCAGCAGTATGTGCTAAACATAATCATGTCTTAGTTTATTGTTGGTGCATTTCCCAGTCTCCTAAACAGAGCTCTCTTTACAATCTCTTCTCATCCGTAAGAGAAACGGAGATTTGGAACGTAACTCATTTTCTGCGGTTTTTGCTGCCATATCAAACGTGTCTAGCTCAATTACATCCCCACCTCTCTTGCCTCTGCTATCTCTCTCTCTCTCTCTCTCTCTCTCTCTCTCTCTCTCTCTCTCTCTCTCTCTCTCTCCTTTTGTTATTCTTTCTTTTTGTCTTCTACCTTTGAACGCACTCCTGTTTTTTGGGTAATAAATAAATAAATAAATAAATAAAATAAATGCGCGTTTTCGTGTGTATATACACATTTGTGTGTGCGTGAGAGGGGGGCGTAGGTTGCGTGGGGGTTTGTGTGAGTGTGCGCACACTCACTATAATACGATTAGTATATTTTCGATCTTATTGTGCGAAGGGAGAGATTAACGGTTGTGTATTCTTTATTTCTTCTTCTTCTTCTTCTTCTTCTTCTTCTTCTTCTTCTTCTTCTTCTTGCACTCTTTTTGACAGAAAAGCTGGTAAGCGAGTAGGAAAGCGGAGGTGACGTCATAGGAACCGGAACAGGAGACAACTCCCGCTGTTCAATGGCGGCAGGACGTGCTTAGAGTTCACGTGTGGACATGTGTTTTTTTTTCTTTCCCTCATTCTTGACCTTCCTTTGTTTTTCTTTTTTAACCTCATATTTCTTTACTTATTTGTGTTGTTGTTTTTTGTGATTATGTTGGTTTTTTTAAAAACATTTTATTTGTGTGTATGTGTGTGGGATGAAGGTTAGAAGCCCGAAAGTTCCCACCCCGCATGGAACCAACTCACGTGACTTAGGTACGAGACTTTTCAGGACGACGAGGGTTTTCTCAGGGTACTCCGGTTTTCTTCTTCCAATAAGGTTATTGGGTGCCGTCAATCTAAATTTTAAAAAAAAATTCTCTTCAGGCCTTTTGTAGTAGCGATTTTTTTTTTAGATCGACGCACTTTGAACTGGATGGGACAAAAAGTGCGTAATAGCATCATGTTTTATTGTTATTGTTATTATTATTTTTTAAAATTTATTTATTATTATTATTATTATTATTATTATTATTATTATTATTATTATTATTATTATTATTATTATTATTATTATTATTAAGAAGAAGAAGAAGAAGAAGAAGAAGAAGAAGAAGAAGAAGAAGAAGAACAACAACAACAACAACAACAACAACAACACAACAACAACAAGAAGACAGGCTAAACTACATGTTATAGCTGATTTACAATTTTCGGTTCCCGAATCAACAACAACAACAAGACAGGCTAAACTACATGTTACAGCTGATTTACAATTTTCGGTTCCCCAATAGGTCCTAATAGGACCAAGTCTTGAAAGAAAGATGTTTCCTTTGCTGCACAGCGAGCCAGCACACTATAGCGACTCGTGCAGTGTCAAAGGTCACGAACGTCACGTCCGTATTTTATTTTTAGAACAGTCCGAGCGTGTCGAGAGCTGGCGAATGTCTTTGTCATGCATCCAAACTCATTTTGGTAATTCTTACACGTTATAAATTGATAAGTTAACCCTAACCCTAACGAAACATTTACATTTATAGTTCATATACTATGATCATTGTTTTCCCCGGCAATATCTGCTTTTATGCTCAAGCCATTACATTACATTATTATTGCTTTAGGTCCAGCGGACTCTTCCGAACCAAATCAGGACCGGACAACCCCCGATCCGCATAAAAGATCTGCTGAAACAACCCTAGTGGTAACAACGAAAGCTCTCGACCAGCCAGTCACTTTACAATAAAGACATCCCACGCAGGGGACAGCTGAGGCTTCACCCCAACTTATCGAACCCCCGTTTACAAAAACAAAACAGAATACAAACATCATTATAAATTATCAACAAAACACATACATATAAAATGCCTACATTGCTAAATAATAACATCATAGGAAACCCTAGTGACCACCTGGCAGAAAGCGTCCAATATTCTCAAGCTGATCCAACAGACCTCATACACAAACAAGGAGTCTTGTCCAGGAAGAGTTTTCAAGAAAAAAGATAGGAGACTGGTCTAGCGAAGAAGACAATAGTATAGCAGATTGATAGAAAAGAGCAGGAATGAGAAAGAGCAAATGAGAAAGACAGCGACAGTGGGAATTTAAAGCACTAAATTTACAGAAAGTGGGGATACTATTTATACTGAAACCCCCGGCACCCCAACGGGGGTATGTTCAAGCCAAACTGAACTGATACACAAACTAAACTATTACCAATGACTGTTTTTTCTGTTTCCCTACAAATTGGGCATAAAACCAGATACTGCCGTTTCCCCATAGGGGAAATTCCCTTAGGAATATTGTGCCCTTGACATTGAACGATGTCGTGACCTTGGTGGTGGCACGAGTCGGTCAGTATAGTCTGCTTACCCAGCCAGCTTGACCACGTTTACTGGTCTGACCTTTCCTGTTCCCTGTGTCAGTGAATGTCGCTGATCAAACAAGCTGATGCTCTCAAATATACTGTCAGCTAGTGGTACAGTCAGACAGACACACACACAAAGACAGACACACATACAGAGACAGACACACATACAGATACAGACACACATACATCCATACACACGCACACTCACAGACAAGCATATATACACAGACTCTTTCGCATACACAAACTCTCTCTCTCTGTGTCTTTCTGTCTGTCTGTCTGTCTGTCCCTCTCTCTCTATATCTCTCTCTCTCTCATTCGCTGTATGTCAATCTGTCTCTCTTTTTCGTTATCTTTCTCTGTCTGTCGTTCTGTGTCTGTCTGCCTGTCTCTTTTTCTGTCTTCGTTTTCACTCGTACTGGCCCTGCCCTCCGTGCTGAAATCAGTTACGCTCAAACGGCATGCAAGAAGAAGGGCCGATACTGCCGTTTTGGGAAACGAGACGTAATCAGTATACCAAACAGGGTTGGAATTGCCTTGTTTCCGGTTGCAGGAATGAAGTTTTATGCTTTCATTCCGCTAAAGAGTCGTCTGCTTACCTCCCCTCTCCGGCCCCATGACCTCCAACCATCGGACGGAGTTTTCTGTGACCGACTCTTGGGGGAAAAAGCGTACCGCTTAAAGTAACATTGCTACTAACAGGTCGATGTTTGTTTTTCCCTAACAATGAGTTTACCTACGATTGCAGTTAACAATCATGTGGTGGGCGTTCGTTGTTCCAATCCACACGTGAACTTTGTATTTTGTTTTGATATATAGGTTTGTTTGAGAGTGTGTGTGAGGAAGGGGGTGGGGGTGGGTGGAAAGAGTGTGTGCGCGCGCGCGCGTGTATGTGTGTGTGTGGTGATGTAGAAACGCCGTTATTGTTATACTGTCATTATACTCTACCTACGTTCTTTTGACGGCCCCGTTATTTTGACGTCAAAAAAGCTTCCTTTTAGGGCTTTGTTAGGCCAAGGGTTAGGGTTTGGGTTAGGTTAGCTTAAAAAAAATTGACAAATTTCCAAAAACTCTCAATAATACGTGTGTCATAACAACTGCATTTTAGACGGGTGTGTTTATGCGTGTGTGTGTGTGTGAGTGTGTGTGTGTGAGTGTGTGTGTGGGTGTGTGTTTGTGTGTGTGTGGGTGTGTGTGTGTGTGGGTGTGTGGGTGTGCTTTAGCGTAACTACCAAGTGGCAGATTAAACGTCTGGTTCCATGCTTATCAAGCAGTATCATGATGAGCTGTAGATATAGAAGCGTGTGGGAGATGAGAAGATTGAGTTTGGGGCTGGCGTCATTGACGTTGTTAACGGTTTGGGTAGTAATAAAGTTATCGATGTGTAGGTTTGTGTGTGTGTGCGTGTGTGTGTGTGTGTGTGTGTGTGTTAGCCTTGCAAATGGGAGTACATGACTGTGTGGGCTGTGTGTCATTTGGTTTTAGTTTTATGTTTAGAATATTCGTCCTGCCTACAGGATGTATTTATTTTTCCAAGTCATTACTTTTTCAGTTTCACGTTATTTTGTTTTAAATTGGAATATACTACTACTACTGACTGCTGCTGCTGCTGCTACTACTACTACTACCACTACTACTACTACTACTACTACTACTACTACTACTACTACTACTACTACTACTACTAATAATAATAATAATAATAACACTACTACTACTACTACTACTACTACTACTACTACTACTACTACTACTACTACTACTACTAACACTAATAATAATAATAATAACACTAATAATAATAATAATAATAATAATAATAATAATAATAATAATAATAATAATAATAATAATAATACTGGGTGCTATGTTTTATTTCATATTACCAAACAGGCTCCAAACATGGCGATCTGTACCAACACGCTGGATGTCGATGTAATAAAAAAAAAAGGATCTGTGATGTGGAATTGGTGAAATCTAGTAACTGTAAGACGCGCTAAAGGGTTTTGGGGTTCTGTACAGACTCTTTCAAGCAACGCGTGTGGTTTAACAATGAATGGGACTACAACTACTAGAGTGAACTGCTGAATTTCATGTAAAGATCAAGAGCTATTGCACTGTGCTGTTGAACTGCAGTCTGTGAAATAAAATAAAACAAAAATAAATTTGAAATAAAATCGATAGGTCTACAGTATTTGGAAAGTTTTACAAATAAAACCACCAAAAATAATGCAGTGTAATGCAATGCAACACAACACAGTACAATGCAATACAAAACAGTGCAATACAACACAACACAGTACAATGCAATACAACACAATACAACACAACACAGTACAATGCAATACAATATAACACAACACAGTACAATGCAATACAATACAACACAGTACAATGCAATACAACACAACACAGTACAAGGCAATGCAACACAATACAATGCAACACAGTACAATACAATACAACACAACACAACACAATGCAATACAACACAGTACAATACAACACAAAAACAATGCAATACAATACAATGCAATATAACACAGTACAATACAACACAACACAGTACAATGCAATACAACACAGTACAATACAACACAACACAATACAATGCAATACAACACAATGCAACACAATACAATGCAATACAACACAACATAATATAATACAACACAATACAATACAACACAGTACAATACAACACCATATAATGCAATACAACACAAAACAGTACAATACAGTACAACACAGTACAATACAACACAATACAATACAGCACAGTACAATACAACACAATACAATACAACACAATACAATACAACACAGT
>CM072517.1:71700637-71710637 GCA_036898135.1 Oncomelania hupensis
GAGTAACTGTGGCCAATGTCCATCCTCAGATCTGGTAAACCTTTACAATAACGGTCTGTGTCGTATTCTTGACGAGGATGCACCTCTGACTGCCAGACTTATGAGGGGCCGTCCGTCTGTCCCCTTAATTGACCGAGGACGTGAGAACCGCTCGACGTCGACGAAGAGAGGCTGAGAGCCGTTGGAGAACCTCTCACCTCACTGTTCATAGGCAAATGTTTACCATGGAGCGTGCTGCTACCAGATTAGCTGTCAACTGTGCCAAGGCACAGTACATCAATAGCAAAGTCTCTGATTGTTCTTCCAGTAGACAGCTCTTTGCCGCTTCTAACGAATTTCTCGGCAAATCAAAGACTACGCCCCTTCCCACCAACATTCCAAAATTATAACTTGCTACACATTTCTGTTGTGATCAACATTATCAAAAATGAGCTTAAATCCTGTGTTTGTGATCCACCTTCCTTTGCTAGGTATGACGGCCAGAAGATATTTCAGTTTGCAACTGTAACTGAAAAAGAAATTCATGAACTCTTTTTTTGACTCTCCTACCAAGAGCTGTACTCTTGACCCTATGCCAACCTCTCTTGTAAAACAGAGTCTATCTGACGTTGTACCATTGATCCCTAGAATTGTCAACCACTATCTCATCACAGGGTCGGTCCTTGATCGGTTCAAGCGGGCAATTGTTACACCACTTCTCAAGAATTCCGAACTGGATCCCAACAATTAAAAAAAAGCTTTCGGCTTGTATCGAATCGGCCGTTTATTTAAAAGTTATTGGAAAAAAATTGTTTTATCGCAACTTTAAAAGCATTTTTCTCAGATCGGTATACTAGAAATCTGCAAGTCTGCTTATCAAAAAATACACAGCTCTGAAATTACTATCCTTTACGCTCTCAACAGTCTGCTTGCTAAGGCTGATCAGAGGCTGGTGTCTGTTTTGGCATTACTTGATCTGAGTGCTGCATTTAATACTCCTGCAGAGCAGATAAAACGGTTGCAAAATGTGTCAAGCGTAGATCAAAACGTAGCCATGTCACTCCGATGCTCATAGAACTCCATTAGCTCCCAGTAAACTTTCGTATTCAATGCAAACTTGCCGTCCTCTGTTACCGCCACTTTGAATCACCACTACCACCGTATCTGTCATCTCTCACCACTTATCAGCCGTTTCGTCCTTAAGGTCCTCTAATGAAAAACTGCTTAAGGTACCCAGGATGAACCTCAAGGGATGTGGAGGACGGTCTTTCAGTTACATGACTGTATGGAACTCGTTGCCGGCCGACTTGAGAAACGCTCCAACTATTACCGCGTTCAAATCAAAACTAAAGACACATTTGTTTGGCGTGGCATTTCAAATAAAAACCATTTTTGCCTTGTACATGTATGTTGTAACCTGCGATTTTTTAATTTGTGTATTTATTATTATTTTTTTAATGTTAATAGTTTAGCGCGTTGAGTCTGTTAGAGGAATTGCGCTTTACACAAATTATTTATTATTATTATTATTATTTTAGTTGGTTTTTTTCGTATAACGTGTTACGTTTCTGATCATTGCCGTCTGTTCCATGCTATGTAACGTCGCAGCGCTAGTGTCATTGTTCCGGCAAGCTTGACTGTTTACGTCCCCCTTACAAGCAGACGGTAACGAGTTTATCGCGCCTTTCTCTTGTCACTTCTCGTTCAGCCAGATTGCTGGAGTGCGACGAGACGTGGCAGAAACCGACGAGGGGCGCTAACTGTCTTGGTACGCTCTCTTAGGCTCTGGGTTATCTCGGCGCAGTGGTTCACAGTTATCATCATCATCATCATCATCATCATCATCATCATCATCATCATCATCATCATCATCATCATCATCATCATCATCATCATCATCTTCATCTCTCTCTCTCTCTCTCTCTCTCTCTCTCTCTCTCTCTCTCTCTCTCTCTCTCTCTCTCTCTCTCTCTCTCTCTCTCTCTCTCTCTGCTCTTGTATACTATAGCCACTGGCAGACACTTGCAGCTCCAGGTTCCAGGAGGTGTTCTGTGGACAACAAGAATTTTTTTTAACTTCTTTATTTATAGGATCATTTATTTAGACGCAGGCAGGTGTCACGCAGGCCTGTAACGGTACGCTGATTTACACCATGCACTCTGCCGTTTCCGGATGCATGTCGAGCACAGGCGCCTGCGTCTGGAAGAAAGAAAATCACATTCAGATACGGGCGCCTGTGTTGTTCAACTATCTTCTTCTTCTTCTTCTTCTTCTTCTTCTTCTTCTTCTTCTTCTTCTTCTTCTTCTTCTTCTTCTTATATCAGTACAACTTATGTTAATCTGATGAATAAAAATTGATGCAACAACAACTTCTTCTTCTTCTTCTTCTTCTTCTTCTTCTTCTTCTTCTTCTTCTTCTTCTTCTTCTTCTTCTTCTTCTACTTCTTCTGCTGCTGTTTCTTCCTATTCATAAATGATTTGATAATTGTAATCTTGTGCGGTTTTTTTTTAATCTTCTAGTTCTTGTTCTTCTTGTTTGTCTTGTTGTTGTTGTTGTTCTTCTTTTTCTTCTTGTGTTTAGCTATAAAATTGACAACATTAATACTAACATTAACGTTGTTTGTTTCTTTTTTCTGTTTTATGTTCCGTGGCTGCTGGTAATGACGACGATCACACATTCAGGTCAGTCTCGCTTTTTTGTAGACGAAATAATTATTGGATTGGTCGGTGGTTAAATGAATGAATAGTTGGTCCATTCATTAATCGTTATTTTTTATGTTATCGATTCATTTATTGGTTCAGTTATTGATTTAATGTTAGTAAGTGTGGTTGAGCAGTGGGCGTTATTTATGTCATTGTTACTGTTTACGAAAGATAGTGTGTGTGGGAATATGTATAAATGAACGGATGGCCAATTGTAACTTTTGCTTCAGATCAACGTCTTGGCGAGTCGTCTGCCTCTGATAACGTTATGTATCGAATAGCCTATGAAGCTAAAACCTGATAGGAAGATATCTATTTTATTTCTTGCCAAACCGTTTGCATTGATTGGCATGTTGGATGCTTGCTAACTTCAAAAGTACATGACATGAACTTATATAAGCAGAGGAGACTAAGTGTTAAAGGTCAAAGGAGATCAAACAGTTATCTGGACATGTATTTGGCTAAAAAGCTTCTTTAGGAGTTGAAAGACAACAGCACTGTAGAATTTAAAATAAAAGTAGGTATTTTTGATTATAATGTTTCGAAAACAGACCAGTCTTGTTCAGAAACGGAATGTGTGTGTGTGTGTGTGTGTGTGTCAGTGTGTGTGTGTGTGTGCGTGGGTGTGGGTGCGTGTGTGTGTGTGTGCGTGTGTGTGTGTGAATACAGGCGTCAATAACACAGTAACATCAAATACGCTGCTTCCAGATCTGATAACAGCAACCGGAATGGACGTGTTTATGATAATGGGGATGACGTTTTGGGGTAATTGGGATGACGTTTAGGGTAATTGGTAGGCCGATTAGGAGAAACGTACAGCGGCGTCTCTGATCTTTCCAAACATCCTGTCCCAGGCTCCTAGCGCCAGAAAAAAAAGCGTACGGTCTGAACGCCATATCAGGAAAAGCAATTCCCGATATGAGTGTAGGCCCTGGTCCCTGTCGCAACTATACAGCATGCAATTTTCTGATGGTGGCTGCTACGTCACCTATGCAAATGTGACCCGTCTGAGGCGGAAGACTACAGAATATTCGTCTGTGGGAGTTTGTCACTGATCATCTTATCTGTCAGCAATGATTTAGTACAACCAGGGTAGCGGTAATAGTCGTGTCATCCCAATTCAATTTTTGCAGTTGCAGGTATCTATTTAGCGTTAGTTTAAATCACATGACTGTTACACGGAGCTTTATTGAGACGCTCCATATTTTAGTTCAATAATTGTATCGTTCTTACGCAGCGCTTTTCCAGCCCAAGAGCTGCTCAAGGCGCTGGCCGATACAGGAGCTAACTCAAGAGATGGACAGCGCCTCCAAGCAATGGGCTGCCGAATGCTTATTTGTCAGAAAATGATTGATGGGAAGGATGTCATGTTAAAGATCCCCACCCCACCACCACCATCACCACTACCACCAACACCCCCCCCCCCCCAAAAAAAAAAAAACCAAAGTAATTAAATAAATAAATTAATTAATATAGTTTTGTTTTTTTAAATGTATGGATTGCATTGAAAAGTTGACAAGATCAGAAAACGGTACACAATGAGAGAAAGAGAGAGAGACAGTCAAACAAAGAGACAGATAAAAAGACAGGAGACAGACAGAGAAAAATCGATAGACACAAAGAGAGAGAGAGAGAGAGAGAGAGAGAGAGAGAGAGAGAGAGAGAGAGAGAGAGAGAGAGAGAGAAAAGAGAGAAAAGTGAGAGACAGTCAAACACAGATAGACAGACACAGAAAGAGAGAGAAAAATCGACAGACAGAAAAAGAGAGAGAGAGAGAGAGAGAGAGAGAGAGAGAGAGAGAGAGAGAGAGAGAGAGAGTCTGTGTTTCTGTCTTCTGGTCTGTGTTTTAGAAGTGACAGCGGTCTAGCGCGAAACTGAAAAACTCCGCTAATTAAACATAATAAAAACAACTTGTACCACGATGAAGTGCCTTGCTGACCTGCTTAAAACGATGTTGGACCTGCCTTAGTTTAGGGCAAGAAGGAGAGAGTTAGAGGGTAAGGGGGGGGGGGGGGGGAGGAGGTGAAGAAAATAATGGATGAGTGCATGTCTATCCATATGTCTCTTGTCGTCTCTAGAAGTCTCTTTCTTTTTTCTTTTTTTCTTTCTTTCTTTCGTTTTTTTTTCTAGAGAAGAGAATGGAATTCTATATTTATAGCACGATTCCACAAACTTCCAACAAGGGCAACAGACAAAGAGAGCTAGATCTTTGCTATCATTCCCTCGTTACACTGAGGACAGCAACTAACAAGGATGTTATAATAATAATAATAATAATAATAATAATAATAATAATAATAATAATAATAATAATAATAATAATAATAATAATACAGGATGCTATGAACGCGCTTTTCCCCAAGGCTCAAAGCGCGGCGATCTATACCAACATACACGCTCACCTGTCTCATTTACCCTCACACACACCAAATACACATACATCACTCAAACAGGTGGTGTAAAGGCAGGGAGATCGCTATTAGAATACGGAAGAAAATCTAATATTTATTTTTGAAATTTTTATATTGACTGCATCCTGTACCATTAATGAAGGGAGGGAGGAAACCGGAGTGCCCGGAGAAAACCCTCGGTGACCTCAATAGTCTCGTACCTAAGTCACATACGTTCGCCCCTTGCGGGAATCGAACCCGCGACCTTCGGCATAGGAAACCGGCGACTTATCCACTGCGCCACTCCAGTCCATTCTTTTTAGGCGTGACACCTACTACCCAAACTGTATTATCCCTTATTTATTTATTTATTTATGGGACTCACTAAACAGAGTATTGACCAGCACAGAGTATAATTTCCAGGCGTTTCGAAAAAAAAAATCAAATAGCCTGGCTACTTATGTGGACAAAGCGATTGAATAGGCAGCCCATCAACGAAACATCGCATAACATTCGCCTCATTCAGTCGACCAAGCTGTGGCGAGGGTAAGGCTACCTGCCTAGTCCTCATTAGAAACAAGGAAGATAAAGAGGTCATGGAAAACAAGATGGGCACAGACAGCCCTGAAGTGCTGTTTGTAGGACAAAAGGAAAAACCCAAAACCTGTCCCCAAAAGCTGTTCTACGAATGTCCTATTTTGAAGCCACTGTAAGAGGAAAAAGAAAATCAATATGGGTAATTGAAGAATACATTGACATGTTATTTGCATAGTCCTGTAATAATAATAAATTGTGCGTAATAATGTACAAGTCCGGAGTTAACCCAATGTTAGTTTTTATGGTCGCAGGTCAACTTTAATTTGTTAGATTTGATTGTTATGTTTGTATGTCTATGCGTGAGAGTGAAGTGGCCTAAAATGTAGGTCAAGAGACTTCAAAATTAAATATTGAATTGCATTAAATTCAACTGAACCCAAAGGTGGAATAAGAGAATTGTTAATTCTTTCATGATAATCATTATACTACTACTACTACTACTACTACTACTACTACTACTACTGTTAATATATATATATATATATATATATATATATATATATATATATATATATATATATATATATATATATATATATATATAGATATATAGATATATAGATATAATATATTAACAGTAGTAGTACGAGTAATAATAATAATAATAATAATAATAATAATAATAATAATAATAATAATAATAATAATAATAATAATAATAATAATTGTGACGGTGAGTTCTATTGTTGCTGGGCTCGTGTTTCGTCCGCGGGGATCGGCTAGTTAAATCGCCCTATGAAAAATCTTAATACATTTATATGTTTGGCCCGGTCTGTGTTGATTGATTGATTGATTGATTTATTGTTGCTTTAGGTCCAGCGGACTCTTCCGAGCCAAATCAGGACCGGACAACCCCCGATCTGCATAAAAGATCTGCTGAAACAACCCCAGTGGGAAAATTGAATGCCCTCCACCGGCCAGTCACTTTACAATAAAGACATCCCACGCGGGGGACGGCTGAGGGTTTACCTCAACTACGCGAACCCCCGGTTACAAAAACAAAATAGAATACAAACATCATTATAAATCATCAACAAAACACATACATATAAAATGCCTATAGTGCTAAATAGTACAATCATAGGAAGCCCTAGTGACCACCCGGCAGAAAGCGTCCAACACTCCCAAGCTGATCCAACAGACCTCATACACAAACAAGGAGTCTTGTCCACGAAGAGTTTTCAAGAAAAAAGGTAGGTCATTGATCTAGCGAAGAAGAAGATAGTATAGCAGAGTGAAGGACAGAGCAGGAATGGGAAAGAGTAAATGAGGAAGACAGCGACAGTGGGAATTTAAAGCACTAAATGTCCATAAAGTGGGGATACTATTTATACTGAAAACCCCCGGCACTCCAACGGGGGTACTGTTGCCGCAGTGAATCTGTCTTGCCTATAAAGGAAAGACAGGTTTTCAACTGTGGCTTTCACTTTTCCCTTTATTGGTTTGAACAATCTACAGTGGCAAGATTGCTCATGACCCCAAGGGGTCCCGGTCTGTGTAAGGATGGGATTACAGAGATAGGGAGAAACGTTTAAAAGATTCACTGACACACTAGCTCTCGCACGGCTATGAAACATAGGTAGTCCAGCCACTTGTTAACAGTAAATATCACACATTTATTTCCTCTACTTTATATTTAATGAACTAATCACTACATTAACTTAAATGTCCAAAACATAATATAACTAGGATTAACTTAACAGTCCAAAAGTCACTTCAAGTGTTTCGGAGACTGGGTAGATCTTTGATGGATCTATTCTGCTACTGTTCTCCAATTTTGCTACTGAGTAATCCTTAACCTTTGTTCTGGTTTTGCCAAATGTTCGTTTTCAGGAATTGTGGACTGCCGCACAGTCCCGATAGATCAGTGTTCATGCACGTGTTCTATGATTTTAGCTTCAACTTCGAGGTGCGGCGCTGTGGTCTCCTCGTCTTGTTTGTTGAGTACTGAGCTATTGGAGCTCAGTGCTCTCTGCTCAGTTACAGGCCGCGTGTCTGGGATGACTTTCTGTGGGGTCTATCTCCTGCCGCGGACAAAGCCTGCTCGTCTGCAAAATATAAGACGAGTTTCTGCAACGCCTTGTTTACAAAGGGTGTGCAGAGCGTCTCACTGTTGGCAGAAACAGCCCTCAGTGAGATCATCTCCACTTATACAGATACGAGGCGAACAATCTTCTACGTCCGTGGTCCACTGGAATCTCCAATATAATTCCTATATATATATACATATATCATGGCTAAAATAAACACAGGGAGAAGTAATTAATAATATACATATTCTCCGGTAAAGCCACTGGCCTGCAATAATACAAATAGGAGGAACAACAATTGGTCAGTGGGGACTACCTCGTGGTTTCGGAAACCGGTTGCGTGGGTCAGACACGTGGTCAAGCAAAGTTTTTCTTATAAAACATTGCAAGACTTCACAAGCATAATCCAATAATAATGTCAATAAATTGTGGTGAAACAAAAGATCGATCATTTACCTTTTTGACAATGTCAGGCTATGGCTATACTGTGATTAATTAATTTCACCGTCACTTGTGTGTCTTCTGAGAGAGATCTTTCAGCATGCACGTCCTTCTCGGGTGAGATTCTAACAAAGACTGACGTTAACTGGGTGGCCAACTAAAGCGCGCGATATCACAAGATTCTTAGCGCCGGCGCGGGGGTTGATGGATATCGGTCAGCTGGATTATGCTACGGCCTACCTAGTGAAGATTTAGCTTACACATACTTAGAACAATCCTAACTGCTGTCATCTGCTAGACCTCGAATTTAAGTTACAAGGGCCAAAGCGGGATGAATGTTTGAGGCCAGAAGCCTTAGTGCAGGGTCCAAAATAGCCTCTCGTGACAATAATAATAATAATAATAATAATAATAATAATAATAATAATAATAATAATAATAATAATAATAAGTAGAAGAAGAAGAAGAAGAAGAAGAAGAAGAAGAAGAAGAAGAAGAAGAAGAAGAAGAAGAAGAAGAAGAAGAAAAAGAAGAAGAAGAATGAATGAATGTCCATAGCGCGATTTTCCAGTGAATGAACTCAAAGCTCAAAAACACACAATACATGAAACATAAATGAGTCTACATCATGTTGTAGTGAAAAAAAAAACATAAATAAATAAATAAATAAATAGAAAAGCAAATAAAAAATAAAGAAAGAAAATGAACTGAAACATATAATAAAATAAAGTAGATGCAATTATGGTTATGGAATTAAAAAAAACTAACATAACTGTATCGTCTGGGAGACGTGTCAAGCAATCCTCGTTGGCGCATTAGCATGTATAATCCGGGCTGTTACGCTGTGGTATTAACAGAACATTCGTTGAAAGATATTTTCGTAAGATTAATGACGGACGTGCTGTTATTTTGGGTGTAGGGATGGATCGAAGGAAAAATAATTAATTGTAAAATGTCATATTTATTTATATAAGAGAGAGAGAGAGAGAGAGAGAGAGAGAGAGAGAGAGAGAGAGAGAGAGAGAGAGAGAGAGAGAGAGAGAGAGAGAGAGAGAGAGAGCCTCTTCTGACTATGACGCATGTTTAGTGTTTATGTCATCATCACTGACCTCATGTTTTTTATTTATTTTTCATCACTAAAGAAGGGAGTAGCCCGAAAGTCTTTGATTTCATATTTTTCTTGGTGTTTTTTGTGTATTTTGTTTCTGATTTCTATTTATATAATATAATATAATATAATATAATATAATATAATATAATATAATATAATATCATATAATATCATATCATATCATATCATATTATATTATATTATGTTGTATTGTATTATATTATATTATATTATATTATATTATATTATATTATATTATATTATATTATATTATATTATATTATATTATTTATTTAGTTATTTAACTTTCTTATATTATATTCTTTCTTTCTTTCTGTCTTTATTATTTATTTGTATTTAGTGTGTAGATTTTCGGCAGCAGTGCAACAACATGATTTATTCATTTATTCATCCGTATATTTCTCTTTTTAATGAAAGTGTTTCTTGTGAAGAGTTTGTTCAGCAACTCACCAGCATTCAAAACAACGACGTTTACAGAGCCACGCTCCTACAAGTTTTGGACACTGGATTTGAAATAGGCCTAATATCTTAATTTGCTTTTATTTATTTATTTACTTTCAGCCCTTCGGACCAGCCGCTGTTCATTTTAATGATATTTACCTACGTCTCCGTGTCGCGTATTTATAAGAAAAAATCATTGTACTATTGTCTTACCTTTGGAGTTGTCCGGCCTTAGTATGCCCCTCCCCCTGCTACACCCCACTGCACTCTACCTTTCCCTATTCCGC
>CM072517.1:71715637-71763137 GCA_036898135.1 Oncomelania hupensis
TGAGACAGGTGAGCGTGTATGTTGGCGCTTTGAGCCTGATTGATTTGGGGAAAGGCGCGTATAGCATCCTGTATTATTATTATTATTATTATTATTATTATTATTATTATTATTATTATTATTATTATTATTATTATTATTATTAATTTAAATCAACATTGAACTACCAGAGCAATCATACTGCTAAAGGTGGACTGTGAAAAATGGCTGGTTTATCTGGTCCACCAACCACGGGGTTTGAACCTGTGTCATCGGTGTGCTAGACGAACGCTCTACCACTGAGCTATTGCAGTGGGTCGCAGTGTCAGTACTTCAGTTGTCAGTACTTCAGTTGTGTACTATTGTCAGTACTTCAGTCGTGTACTATTGTCAGTACTTCAGTTGTCAGTACTTCAGATGACAACCAAAAAGGTGTTTGGTCTGCTGGAACCCAATGCTTCATGTCGGTGTTGACGTTATGCCTGATCACTATCTCAGGTTGTCTCCAGCAGTTTCAGAGTTTTAGGTTTTCAGTTCATGGATGTTCATTTCGCAGAATGCAGCAAATCGCCTGGTACGAACACAAGACCAACGAATACGTCAAGAACCTGGGAACCTCGCTTGCGGGACTTCAAGAACCACTCCTTGCTATTGTGGAGATGTGAATGTCGGCGCGGTTTGGGCGCCTCATGCGGCACGTTACTCTTTGCAAAATCCATTATGCAAGGAACACTGGAAGGAGGCAGGTGCAGAGGACGGCAAAGAAAGAACTGGACAGATGACGTCAAAACATGGACGGCGCTGGACACGTCACGCCTAATGACAACAGCAACAGACAGACTGAAGTGGCCAACACTCTCTGCGACAGCATCCCTCATGTCACCACAACGGCACAACAGGCCGAGGCATTAGATAGATAGATAGATAGATAGATAGATAGATAGATAGATAGATAGATAGATAGATAGATAGATAGATAGATAGATAGATAGATAGATAGATAGATAGATAGATAGATAGATAGATAGATAGATAGATAGATAGATAGATAGATAGATAGATAGATAGATAGATAGATAGATAGATAGATAGATAGATAGATAGATAGATAGATAGATAGATAGATAGATAGATAGATAGATAGATAGATAGATAGATAGATAGATAGATAGATAGATAGATAGATAGATAGATAGATAGATAGATAGATAGATAGATAGATAGATAGATAGATAGATAGATAGATAGATAGATAGATAGATAGATAGATAGATAGATAGATAGATAGATAGATAGATAGATAGATAGATAGATAGATAGATAGATAGATAGATAGATAGATAGATAGATAGATAGTCATTGTTTATAGGGTAGACAGATAAGTTTTCAGTTTATAAATAGCGTCTGTGATTTAAAAAAAAATCAAGGAGCTCCTGTAGGAAGCTACCGTATTTTAAGCCAACACTGCATAGTATCATCTGTAGATGTTCCTCTTGGTTGCGGAATCGGGTATCACGGCGTTTCAAGTTTGGAGAGCATTATTTTAAGCTCGAGGATATCATATGACGATCGCTAAATTACTTAATCCAACACTTCATCCATGGGTTAATAGATGTTCATTTCTGTCAACTGCTCTTGACGACGTGGATCTGATGTCTGGCGTTCTTGCCAGTGCATTGATCGAATTGATTGCACGTGCGACGGTAAACACTTGGTCTACAGACCCATGTCATGCCTACTCTTAGACTGCCTTCAACTTCATATCGTCAGCCATGTCCTACTGTTCGCAATCTTTAAAGGAGTACTAACAGGCTTTGGTGAGGTATTTAAAGGCATAATATTATCTGTTGTTAATATACCTAACATATTTCTTCCTGTCTGTCTGTCTCTCTCTTTTTCTCTCCATCCCCCCCCTCTCTCTCTCTCTCTCTTTCTCTCTCTCGCCATGTTTTTTTGTATGTCGGCTGGTTAGACTTACCTGTCTCATCTTGTGTTTCTTCTTCTTCTTCTTCTTCTTCTTCTTCTTCTTCTTCTTCTTCTTCTTCTTCTTCTTCTTCTTTTCCATCTTTTTCTCCTTCTCTTCCTCCTCCTCCTCCCTCGGCATTTCAAATTTTAAAATCTCAGCAGGTAAACTTTAAAACATGGAAAATATATTATTATTATTGAGGATTATTATAGCGCACTTATCTCGCCGTACTTGACCAGACTCTAGGCGCTGGCCGATACAGGATCTAACTCAAACCGCCCAAGACGCCCACCCGCAGCCTTTGGGCGCATGGTCTGACGCCCGGACAACTGAGCACTATCCTGGCCAGCCAGGGATGGGGGAGAAGGACCAAGTGCATGCTGGGTGTGTTCTTGTCACCGGCACTCACCCGTCTAGGACATGAGCGTCAGGATCTTTAAAGTCCGTAATGATGGAATGTATGCGACACAAAGACTAGACCTGGGTTTATACTCTCATCCGAAGGAGTAGGAAACGGGAGTAAAGTGTCTTTCCCAGGGACACAACACAATGGCCCGGACAGGGCTCGAACCCGAGACCTTCAGATCCGCAAGCCAAAGCACTACCATTAGACCACCGTGCCTAACGTGTAATTGTTTTAGATATATTCTACATGTTAAATGTATTTTGTTTGTGCTGCAGAAAGTCCAATTTCAAATGTCAAATATATGGTTCAATAGAACAGCAGTAAGTAATTTAGTTAGCATTTTGGCCTTGGAAGCAAACTTGTTGAAAGTACTACAATGTGGACATGAACATGTTCAATTCAAGCTATTACAAACCTACAAACACACACACACACACACACACACACACACCCACACACACACACGCACACAAACGCGCGCCCGCCAACTGAGGCACTGTAATCTTTTATAAAGAGTACATAGAAATTGAACTTTCTGCAGCACAAACAAAAGACATTCAACATTATGACACGTATAAACAAATAAAATAAATAATGCAACATAAAACAACAATCAGCCATAGGCACATTCACACACACAGCACACCCACCCACCCACCCACACACACACACACACACACACACACACACACACACACACACACGCACATATCCTGTACACTCCAACATGACCCCACCCACATCCAACCCTCCAACAACCCCCCGCCTCCACCCCGCACATCACATCACCCACCCCTATGATGGCCTTGCCGTTCCAAACGAACACCAGCAAGACCTATGAATGAAATATGCCTGCGGCTAGTGCGAATCATGCTGTCGCTCCATCCTTCACACGCCGTTTTTTGAACAAAATCTGTTTCCTGTCAGGATTTAAAGACGCACTTGACAGTTTGAACCCCATTTCACAGATTGTTATTGCTTGTAGGGTGTCTTGTTACGCAGAGGACAGAGCGCTTAGTTTGCAATGCCCATGGTTGGAGGCTCCATTCCCCACCGTGGACGACGTTTGTAAACTTAAGTATGAGACAGCTACATTGCAGCTGTATCTATACCAAATAGGAATATTTGTCTCAATGATGTAGGTAAAGCTGTGTTAATACCAAATAGAAATATTTGTCTCATTGATGTAGGCGGAGCTGTATCTATACCAAATACAAATATTTGTCTCAATGATGTTACATTACATTACATGGTTATTGCTTTAGGTCCAGCGGACTCTTCAGAGCCAAATCAGGACCGGACAACCCCCGATCCGCATAAAAGATCTGCCGAAACAACTCTAGTGGTAAAACTGAAGGCTCTCCACCAGCCAGTCACTTTACAATAAAGACATCCCACGCAGGGGACGCTGATGCTATACTCTAATTTATCGAACCCCCGTTTACAAAAACAAAATAGAATAAAAACATCATTATAAATTATAAACAAAACACATACATATAAAATGCCTACATTGCTAAATAATAACATCATAGGCAGAAAGCGTCCAATATTCCCAAGCTGATCCAACACACCTCACACACAAATAAGGAGTCTTGTCCCGGAAGAGTTTTCAAGAAAAAAGGTAGGTGACTGGTCTAGCGAAGAAGAAGATAGTATAGCAGATTGATAGAACAGAGCATGAATGAGAAAGAACAAATGAGGAAGACAGCAACAGTGGGAATTTAAAGCACTACATTTCCAGAAAGTGGGGATACTATTTATACTGAAACCCCTGGCACCGCTACGGGGGTCTCAATGATGTAGGCGGAACCAAAACAATTGAAGCTTTGGAAGGTTAGGCCATGACATTGCAGGTAGTGGTTGGACGATGGTTGACGGCCTGGAATGCCGACAACATAACATGGCTTTAACGTATAGACGAGCGCCCCCTATTTCGTCGGCTGCATTCCACCGTACGGACTTTAAAGATCCTGACGCCCATGTCCTAGATAAGGTAAGTGTCAGCCCTCACTAGGTCCGATCTTCTAAATTCACAACAAGCACAACTATTATTATACAAATATAATGTTTTGTTGTTGCTGCTATTGTTTTTATAACAGGAGAGAGAGAGAGAGAGAGAGAGAGAGAGAGAGAGAGAGAGAGAGAGAGAGAGAGAGAGAGAGAGAGACACACACACACATTTGACATTTGGACGTCGTCCGTTTACTTTTCATTAGACATATTTACACATTATAAACACAAACTTCTTCGGGCCACCAGCCCATAGAAGAAATGGTTGGTCACGTGGTAGGTAAAGGTTCAATGGACATATAATTATGTCAGCGTTATAATGGTGTATCCTATTATGTCATCCTCTCGTAAAATTCGGTTCGTAACTTTAGTGCATGACAAACGAAAAGGCTTAATCGCCACATACAAAATTTTGATCCTCTCTGCAAAACATGTTGATAAAACTGGACAAAAAACGTCAGATACTTTACCCTTAAGTGATCATACAGAGAACAATCAGAGAGAGAGAGAGAGAGAGAGAGAGAGAGAGAGAGAGAGAGAGAGAGAGAGAGAGAGAGAGAGGCAAGGCAAGGTAATTTTTATTCCAATAAAACCCCTCCGGGCACACGGATACTTTAAAAATAAAATTAAAGTGAAGCAAATGACATTTTGTAATTCACACACACCCACACTCGCACACACACACACACACACACACACACACACACACACACAAACACTCCAGAAACTACACGCTATTTGTGCCGATCTTTAAAAAACATATGTCAAGGCTCACGCGAGTCTATATTTACAGGTTTACAGAAGAAGAAAAAGAAGGGGAAGGGGGCGTAAACTATACAGTTAATTAGTTTGCGTCCATTCAAACGCATACAAAAATAGAAGATATTACTGTTCTTAAATATCTTAATAATTTTAACAAAACAGATTTCTTGGTTTAAGCAGAATGTTATTATTGACGAGACAAACAAACAAAGCATGGAGAACATAAAGGGCACGCAAAAAGCAAAGCTTAAATAAGACAGATTTCTCATGGGAGAATAACAACAATTTAAAATTGGGTGCATAGGGGTGTCTCCAAAAAATAAGGTTACATTAATTCTTTACGACAGTCACGAAAAAAGGGCAACAAAAAATAAAATTCGTTCCCTAATTCGTTTATATCCCATTTTACAACAAATTCGTTCTCTTCTAGCAAAACCAACATTATCTTCATCTCTGTATTGGTAATCAATGGTTGAGAGTTGGAAAATTAGCTACTAAGTATGCAAGGTTCGAAGGTAACTTAGTTTAGTGTTTTTCAAAACAAAACAGAGACAATGGGGAGAAAGAGAGAAGGAGATGGAGAAAGAGAGTAAGAGGGAGGGGGAGAGAGTAAGAGGGAGGGGGGAGAGAGAGGGAGGGGAGAGAGAGAGGGAGGGAGAGAGGGAGAGAGAGAAGAGAGAGAGAGAGAGAGAGGGCGAGAGAGACACACACACTGAGGGTTTTTTCTTACTGACAAGCTATTACCCCTGCCTTTATGCTCCACCTTCCTCTCCCCTTGCCAGCACATTGTACCAATATAAACATTAACAACAACATATTTTTCTTTGAATAAAATACAATAAGAACAAAAAACAAAAAACAAAAAACAAAAAAAAAACAAATGTAAAGCATCAAGACTTCAACTTTTCTTTTTGTTAATTTTTTACCTATTCATTTCTTTGCAATTTTTTTTCTGTCCTTTTCTATTAATTCCTAATGTGTTGATTCTTTTACAGAAGGTTACATATGCTTAAAAACAAACTGAACTATAAAAAAAACACATAACCAGTTCATATTTAAATTTAAGCACACTTAGATTTGAAGTAGAGATACGCTATACAAGTCTACGATTCTCTATTTTTAAATTTAAATTTAAAAAAAATAAATAAATTATAGATTGAGAGAGAGAGAGAGAGAGAAAACATTTTCCAAGACTTTCAATGACTCTGTATTCAGCAGTGTATATATCAAATCGAGAGAGAGGGAGGGAGAGAGACAGAGACACAGAGAGAGAAAGAGAGAAAGAAAGAAAGAGAAAGAGACAGAAAGAGATAGCGAGAGAGAGAGAGAGAGAGAGAGAGAGAGAGAGAGAGAGAGAGAGAGAGAGAGAGAGAGAGAGAGAGAGAGAGAGAGAGAGAGAGAAAGAGAGAGAGAGAGAAGAGAGAGAGAGAGAGAGAGAGAGAGAGAGAGAGAGAGAGAGAGAGAGAGAGAGAGAGAGAGAGAGAGAGAGAGAGAGAGAGAGAGAGAGAGAGAGAGAGAGAGAGGTGTCTGACGTCGGCTTTTTGGATGTACAGGTTTGTGCGAGTGTTTTAGCGAACTGTGCTGTATCTTACTGGCGAAGTTCATGCGTACTACGTTCATACCATGGATCTATTAATTGTGGTTCGATGCTTTTGATCCTATCGGCTCCGCCAACAACGTTTTCATTTTCAGTTTGGTAGCAGCAGTAGAGGTTTTGCCGCGCTCGTAGGCGTTGTTACGCTCGTAGGCGTGTTATCTACCGGAATCTACCTGTCTTGACCTGTTTACCTGTCTCACGGAGATCCGATTATCATTACAACACAAATTACGGACAACTGAGGAAGGAGAGTGGGTGAAGAGGAGGGGGGAAAGGAGAGAGACAGACAAATAGAGAGGCAGGCAAATAGAGAGACAGACAAATAGAGAGACAGATTGAGAGGCAGGCAGAGCCAGAGAGAGAGAAAGAGAGAGAGAAAGAGAGAGAGAAAGAGAGAGAGAAAGAGAGAGAGAGAGAGACATACAGAGAGAGAAAATAGAGAGGCAGGCAGAGAGAGAGAGAGAAAGAGAGAGTAAGACTGAGATAGAGAGAGAGGCAGAAGAGAGACATACATACAGACAAACAGAGAGACAGATAGAGAGGCAGGCAAAGCCAGAGAGAGAGAGAGAGAGAGAGTAAGACGGAGATAGAGAGAGATGCAGAGAGAGACATACATACAGACAAACAGACAAATAGAGTGACAGACAGAGAGGCAGGCAGAGACAGAGAGGGAGAGAGAGTAATACTGAGAGAGAGAGACATACAGACAGACAGTCAAATAGAGAGACAGACAGGGAGGCAGAGACAGAGAAAGAGAAACAGACAAGTGCAGAGAGAGATGACGACGACGGTGATAATAATAAGGAAGACGACGAAGATGATGATGATGATGATGATGATGATGATGATGATGATGATGATGATGATGATGATGATGATAATGGTGGTGATGATGATGATGATGATGATGATGATGATGATGATGATGATGATGATGATGATGATGATGATGATGATGATGATGATGATGATGATGATGATGATGACTATTTGCAAGGCGCAGCATTTTCCGGGCTATCGACAAACTCATTGAGTTTAGAAAAAGAGACAAAGATAGAGAGAGAGAGAGAGAGAGAGAGAGAGAGAGAGAGAGAGAGAGAGAGAGAGAGAGAGAGAGAGAGAGAGAGAGAAAGAGAGAGAGAGAGGAAGACGTCACGTGGCAGAAAGAGAGAGACAGACACACAGACAGACAAACTAGGTTTACTTTTTAATTAAACAACCTGTTACGCGTTGTTTACCTGTACCTCTATAGCGGAAACAAGATGGATTTGTTATCAATGGATCGATCATTTTACCTGAATATGACTCATGGGATAGCCATAGGCAGGCAGATTTTTACTGTCGTGTTCAGTGTTTGTAAAATTACAAGTAAACAAACTAACCTTCTACCCCGCACAAAACAAGATTGATAATTTACAACGTGCTCCGGGAGGTTTTAAACTAAATAATGTATGTTCGTGGTACAAATCATCTAAATACACTGAATTAATTAATTAATTATAGATGAGTGATGTGCAATTCTAAAATACTACTACTACTACTACTACTACTACTACTACTACTACTATACTACTACTACTACTACTACTACTACTACTTTAATAATGGTACAGGACGCAGTCAATATAAAATTTCAAAAATAAAAATTCGATTTTCTTTCCGTCTTCCAATAGCGATTTCCCTGCCTTTACACCACTTGTTTGAGTGATGGATGTGTATTTGGTGTGTGTGAGGGTGGATGAGACAGGTTAGCGTGTATGTTGGTATAGATCGCCGCTCTTTGAGCCTGATTGATTTGGGAAAGGGGCGTATATAGCATCCTGTATTACTACTACTACTACTACTACTACTACTACTACTACTACTACTACTACTACTACTACTACTACTACTACTACTACTACTACTGCTACTAATTATTATTATTATTATTATTATTATTATTATTATTATTAGTAGTAGTAGTAGTAGTAGTAGTAGTAGTAGTAGTAGTAGTAGTAGTAGTAGTAGTAGTAGTAGTAGTACTACTACTACTACTACTACTACTACTACTACTACTAATACGAATACGAATACGAATACGAATACGATCACTTTATTATCTCAATCAAAGAGAAATTCACACGTGGTGCCAGATATAAATGTTACAAGACGATAAAGGACAGTATAACAACAATAAACAGTAAACAGTAAAACAGGATAAAAGTATATTAAGACATTACTAAATTAACCATCTAAAACTGTAATCATAAGAATCATAATTACATGGGGAATAGCAGATACCTATCACATGATTTACGTTCAGTGTCATAATCATGATATCATATTGATATGATACTATTACTACTACTACTACTACTACTACTACTACTACTACTACTACTACTACTACTACTACTACTGCTACTACAGATGCTGTTATGCGCTTGTTTCTTCAATAGAACTCAAAGCGCGGTGAAGATAATGACGAAGACGACGACAACGATGATGAGCGAAAAGATCGCTTATTAAAAAAAATTTTTTTAAAGGCGGAAGAGAAGTCAAGTTTAGTATTTTTTAAAACTTTGACTGACTGCATCCACCACCATTATTGGAAACCGGCGCTGACCTGACAAGCCTCCATCACATCAGTTCGTCCCCGGCGGCGTTGAAACCCACCCCATCCGGCATAGAACACCAGCGCCTTATCAACTGTGCTAGCAGACCACTCCCACTGTTGTGAACTTAAATCAATGGTTATAAACTCGGACTGTACATCCAATTATTGTGTTCCCCGGGAGACTTAAAGGCTTACGATAATTTGTTGATGCTGTTAATCTCAATCGAGGGCACAAGGAGTCGACGGTTTTGTTTTTTTTACCCGGGTTCAGACTACACTGACCAACATAACCTACTGCGTGATAACGACAAGGAAGAAGAGGAGGAGAAGAAAGAATCAAGAGGAGTAGGAAGGAAGAAAGAAGAAGAAGAAGAAGAGGATGCTGAGGTGGTAATAGGGATGAGCTTGAGTGAATCAACATTGAAGTATGACGTCTACACCCACCGTTAGCCATGCAGTATGACGTCTACACTCACCATTAGCCATGCAATATGACGTCTACACCCACCATTAGCCATGTAGTATGACGTCTACACCCACCATTAGCCATGTAGTATGACGTCTACACTCACCATTAGCCATGCAGTATGAAGTCTACACTCACCATTAGCCATGCAGTATGACGTCTACACCCACCATTAGCCATGCAGTATGACGTCTACACGCACCGTTAGCCATGCAGTATGACGTCTACACCCACCGTTAGCCATGCAGTATGACGTCTACACGCACCGTTAGCCATGCAGTATGACGTCTACACCCACCGTTAGCCATGCAGTATGACGTCTACACCCACCGTTAGCCATGTAGGGAAGAGGGGATAGGGACCTACAATCAACACTGAACCACCAGAGCAATCAATCTGCTAAGATGGACAGTGATCATTTGCCATTTTTAAAAACAATCTTTTCCACTTCGGGATTCGAACCTGGGTCATCAGTGTGCCAGGCGAACGCTCTACCACTGACAATGATGATGATGATGATGATGATGATGATGATGATGATGATGATGATGATGATGGTGATTATGGTGATGATGATGATGATGATGATGATGATGATGATGATGATGATGATGATGATGATTATGGTGATGATGAGGAGGACGAGGATGTTGTTCTATTCCATGATATCAAAATAAGTTGCACCATTTGACAGGCATTTATTTAAGGAATTCCTACGCGTTTTGTGGAGCGCCAGACAGTGCATCTAAGACAGCAGGTGGGCGCCTCAACGGTTAGAGTTAGATGTTGTATGGACCAGCGCCTTGAGCTGGGAAAGGGTGCTATATAAGAACAGTGACATCAATCAATCAATCAATAAAGCCACAACGCCTTCTTATTATCGTTCCTGCGTTCTGCAATGGGTTGTCCTTGAGGCCTCTAACTGTCAACAATTTTGACAAGACTTGCGGCTTTGCAAGAAGAAAGTGGCGTGGCTTAGTGTTATATGAAAAGGATTATTCGTCAGACGAGAGAGGGTAGGGTAAGGTGTGGTGGGGGTTTGTTGGAGGCACGGGTAAGTGTGTTGTGAAATGTCAATACCTTCTTTAACGTCCGTTTTTTTTTTTGTTCTCAAGTTTTCTTTAGCAAATGTGACATGTTTGCTGTAACTCGCTCTCAGATGTCTTGGAGCAGATTGGAAGGGCTACTGTTGTGTTAGTATAAAGCAGTATACAAGAGGGCAATGACGATGATAAAGACATATGGCGGGTTTCATCGCCCTTTGCATTCAGTTTTCCGTCTGGTCTTTAGGTATTGATGATAAAGACTGGCAGTTAGTATTAGTATATAATATTGTTAGTATTAGTATATAATATTGTTAGTATTAGTATATAATATTAATGATAAAGACTGGCAGTCCTTTACTTGGCGGCGGTCAAGCGAGAAAACTTGCGCTTGCTGATGCTGTGTGGCGCGATAGAGGACCATTAGGTACGTTGCTGAGTGAGCTACAGAACTCAAATGAGACGCTTTAATAAGGATTTGAAATAAATGACTCCTTAATTCAAATTATTTTAATGATTTTTGTTAAGTAACAACTACACATCAATTTCCGAAGATAGAGAATAACAATCTCGAAAACTTCAAAGTGCTGAATCTGCTAGTACTTTATATAAAAATATGTCTTCTTTTTTTAAACAGAGATGCAAGTTTGTTTTTAAAATCCTTTATGTTTCTCTGCGTTACGTTGTTGAGGTAACTTCTACCGTGCATCACAAGAGCAAGAACAGCAGAGAAAATGGAGATTAGGCTAGTCGTGTTTAAAAAATGAGCTAGAAAGAGAAAGGAGGATAGAAGACCGACGAAAGGGGTGCTAATTCACATAAATACATTTATTTTATTTAGCCAATAAAGTGTTCATGCACATATAAATCAATGTCGGTGCGGAGCGGGGAAGAGAGATGACGACAGGGTAATGGGATGGGAGATGATATGAGGCGAAAAGATATGAGATGAGAGAGAGAGAGAGAGAGAGAGAGAGAGAGAGAGAGAGAGAGAGAGAGAGAGAGAGAGAGAGAGAGAGAGAGAGATGGACGAACAAGCAGTCAGACAGACGGACTAATGCTTCGTGTCCGCTTGCACTTATGCGAAGGCAAGGTGGGGGTAATTCATGAATATGGAAGAATGGAACAATGACAGATAAACGCCAGTTAGGATACAGTTTGCCAGCTTTTATCTTACGTCTGCAAGAAATTACTGCATAGCGATGATATCGTCTGATCTCTCTCTCTCTCTCTCTCTCTCTCTCTCTCTCTCTCTCTCTCTCTCTCTCTCTCTCTCTCTCCCTTCCTCCCTCCAACCCCCGTCCCTGACTATCTCTGTGTCTCCTCTTCCCTCTTATGCACCTCTCTCTCCACTGAAACACAGCGAAGTGGTCATCTGTATCTATAAATGGCAACATTGCACCAACGCAAACCGCTGGCAACAGAGAAGGGGAGATAAATCTTTCCTATTATGGCCACAGTCCCCAGAGAATAACGTCGAAAAAGGATTACAATTGTCCAACAGGCTGTGGTTTAACTCCAACCCCATTTCAGTTGGCGAGACAAACTACTACCTCATACTTGTTGTCAAGAATCATGACCAACATCGTCATAACCCTACTGAAGCGGTACAAAGATGGCCTTTGTTGATTGCCAGTTTACCTCTGTACTTGGGGAACCTGCAACTCAACCCGCCACCTCCGGAACTCCAGCTCTCTGCTTTACCGCACCGGGCATTCTACAGTAGCAAGGCTAGCGGTATATGAAACCATCAATCGACATATAAATCAATCAGTCCAATGACTAATTAATCAATCCATCAATTCAAATCTAGATTAAAAACCGACGACCTCGGGAACAACTAGTCTGTTGGGTTTCATTCCGGACTGTGCCCTATTTTGCAACCCTAGAGTTTGGGAGCGTGAAAGATGGCCATCAAGCAGGAAAGAATGATTGGGACCATGGAGTGTGAAAGGATGAAAGAATACTATAATCAGGGAGGTGTTTTGGAGAACAAACACTGAGAAAGAGAGTGGGGATGCGGGGAGGGAGGAGGTGGAGAGGATGAAGTTGGTAACAAGATAGCAAGACATTCAAATATATTCCCAGTCATATACACCCACCCGCACACATTTGCGTACGAAGTGGTTAGACTCTTGCATCTTATCTGCACAGTTTAAAACTTGGTCCAGATGGAATCAGTCACTGTTTTGCAATAAAGCCAATACAAAATGTGTTTACACAAATCTCAACCCCCACCTTCCTCTTCCACCATCCCCTTAGAAAGAACCTTGGGACCTGAAGTAACCGTGTACCCAAAATAATCACAATCTCTCAGCCGTTTTAGAGATGTAGAGCAAACCATGTTTAACTAGGAATTGATCCCAAAATAGGCAGTAATTTAAGACCGAGCAAATGCGATATCACCGGAGGCTGATAAATCTTCTTTGAAGTTTGGACAACAACTGTTGAGTGGTACTTGACATTATGGCTTGCAACAGACCGACCGACAAACTGACCTAATGTTCCTTCTTTTACCTGTCCAAAATCAAAGTATTCCCATTCCCCTGTACGTCTCGGAACGCGAAGTGCAGCGGACAAATCGTTGGGCCCACCGACCGACCGATATAATGCTCCCGTTTGTTTCCTATCCAAATCAACATATTTTCATGGAATGCGAAGCGCAGCGGACTGATCGTTAGGCTGACCCGACCGATGTAAAGCTCGTGTTTGTTTGCTATCCGAAACAAAATATTCTCAGGTAAGTGACTGGGTTACAAAATGAGTTGTGCTGGTTGGTTAACCGTCTGTTTCTTCCTCTCGCCTTGGTGTTTCTTTGTTGGGTGCGGATACGGGTACTTTGGGTTGTCAAAGCTGCCAATAACCTTGCATTCAAATCGCGCCTTTGCTTCCTTCAGCGGCTTCTTCAACCATAGCGCTATTATTATTCACTGAATGCGTTATTATTATTATTATTATTATTATTATTATTATTATTATTATTATTATTATTATTATTATTATTGTTATTATTATTAAGAATACAAAGCATGGAGATGAGGTGCTACAGAAGACTTCTTGGCATTCCCTATACCCAGCACATCACCAACGACGAAGAGATGGTCTATCACACAAGCCATTGGACAACACGATGACCTGCTCAGCTCACAGTGGTGAAGAAACGGAAACTCCGAAGGTATGGCCACGTCACCAGATCATCAGGTCTTGCAAAGATCATCCTGCAAGGCACAGTGCAAAGAGGTAGAAGAAGAGGGAGACCGAAAAAGAGGTGGGAGGACAACATTCGAGAATGGACTGGTTTGACACTGAGTGAAGCCATAAGGGTTGCTGAGGACAGAGAAAGATGGAGTACGCTGGTTAAACGATCATCTGTTATGCCCCAACGACCTCCGAGTTACGGGATAGGACAGAATAGGATAGGTTATTATTATTATTATTATTATTATTATTATTATTATTATTATTATTATTATTATTATATTATTATTATTATTATTATTATTATTATTATTATTATTATTATTATTATTGTTGTTGTTGTTGTTGTTGTTGCTGCTGTTGTTGTCGTTGTTGTTGTTGCTATTTGTCCTTCTTCTTCTTCTTCTTCTGATTATTATTATTATTATTATTGTTATTATTATTATTATTATTATTATTATTATTATTATTATTATTATTATTATTATTATTATTATTATTATTATTATTATCATCATCATTATCATCATCATCACCACCACCATTATTATTATTATTATTATTGTTATTATTATTATTATTATTATATATGATATTGTGTGGGTGTGTATTTGGCTGTGTGGGTGTGTATGTGGCTGTGTGGTTGTGGGTGGGTGGAGGCGTGTAGAGAGTGAAGGTACGTATGTATTAGAGAGGGACACAAATAGATAAAGAGAGCATGTGTATCTAGCTGTACGTGTGTGTGTGTGTGTGTGTGTGTGTGTGTGTGTGTGTGTGTGTGTGTGTGTGAATTTCCTATAAAAATTGTTTTTTGTCAAGAACTGAAACCGGCCTCTAGCGAAGAAGGGTAGTAACCTTGTACCCTCAAACCACTTCAGTTGTCCTCCAGTACTCCAGTGAAGAAGTTCCGTACCAAAAATATTGACGCTGAAGACGAAATTCCACACCCCCACCCCTATCCCCCCTCCGCACTACCAAAGATCTTTTTTTACCCCACTTTATGACTGCCATTGATTTGGACATTCTCGCGGGAAAGACGGACGAGTTTGAAGACTTGTGAAAAGGAATAAAGACTGCTTTGTGGCCACGCTGTCAAATGGACTTGCTTTCGGTGCTGCGCATTATTTCCTAGGGACTGTACGCAAGTGTCTAAATGATTCCATTATCGTCTAACTCCGAGGCATACAAGTCTAACCATTACATTTTGTTTTGTTTTGGAAGTTCCTTGTCAACCGTTTCTGTTTACCATAGCATAGTTGGCCTATGTCACACTATGTTTGTTCTACGTCACATCTTCTTTGTTCTGTCTGGTTTACGTCACAATCTCTTTGTTACTCTGTTTGGTGTAAGTCACCATTTCTTTGTTCTCTTTGGACTACGTCATAATCTCTTTGTTCTAAGTCACAATTTGTTGTGGGTTTTTTTGGTGTTTTTTTTTGTTGGTCGAGGTAATAAATTTCTTGTCTTAGTGAAATTTCTTTTTTCTCTTTGACCTACGGCACAATTTCTGTTTTCTGTAGTTTGGGGCCATATTTTCTTTGTTCTATTTTGGACTACATGGCAATCTCTTTGTTATTTATAGCCTACGTCACAATGTGTTTGTTCTGGCAACTCCACCACCAACAACAACAAAATCTGTGTACTGGTACGACCTGTCCAATGTGTTCATCTCTAGATTTACTGAAATCAGATCTCCCTTGAAGCTACGTAAAATAAAATTGGAATGCGCACTAGACACCGTCATTGTGTGCTATTCTGGCAGTACGGCAGCTGAAAGGTTTAAAGTAGTTCCCAACATAGAAGACTACATGTATATGCGCATATATGTACGCTGGTCTACAGAGATAGAAACAGACAGAGACAGACATAGACAGAGAGAGAAAACGATAAGTACCAGAACGCATTTGTGTGGTGTTCGGTTTGCAAAACCATTTACAAAGTGCTTGGGCAGATCTGTATTAACCACTTTCCGTGACATTGAATGTATATCTTCAAACTTTCAGACAAGTTGGGGTCGGGACCCGCCTCGTAAAAAGATTTGCTTAAAAAGAATGAAAAAGGGAAGCTAGAGGCGGAGGGCGACAGAAGGGAGGGTGTGATTGCAGGACAGAAGGGGAGGTAAACCTCTTTTAAACTGATTTTTTTTTCAACCTCATCTGTATTGGCATTTTACTCATATACTGTACTGCTTACAGGAGAAGTAGGCGCATCATTTTTAATTTATAGCGCAAAGGGAGGCGACTGGTTCAAGCTTGGGAGAGAGGTTGTCTACCTTTCATTTGTTGGTTAGACTAGCCTTGGGTGGCTCCTGCTGTGCAGAATGCTTTGGTGTGGCCATTGGGTTATGCAGTGCAAGGCGAAACGACAATTGTTCTCCCCGGCTGACCATTCATCTTCTGCTTTTGGAAATGTGAGCAGGGCCACATTGTCGGCAGGCATTTTATGCAAGTCAGTGGCAGTGACTTGTATAGAGTGTCGTGGAACTAGTAGCCGGCAACCCGGTTTACTAACAACACGCTTCACCGCCTTGCAGGGCAAATATTTTTTATCCCGTAATTATCTAAGTTAAGCAGCAGATGTGGTAGGCAATTTTTGTTTTATTCCAGAAAAGACCCCTTAATGGCACATAGACACACATAAACTAGCACACACAAAAATGCAAAATAATTAAATATATAATATTTTAAATTAAAAAAATATTGTGTACACAGAATTAAAGGGGGAGAATGTGTCTCAATCGCTCAGAATAATCTCTTTCTCTCTCTCTGTCTCTCTCTGTCTCTCTCTCTCTGTCTCTCTCTGTCTATCTCTCTGTCTCTCTCTCTCTGTCTCTCTGTCTCTGTCTCTGTCTCTCTCTCTCTCTCTATCTCTCTCTCTCTCTCTCCTTCGTTGATAATTTCCTCATGTTTATACCCCAAATCTCGGTGTGGGATGTTGATGCAGGCGATAAAAATGGGGTCCGATCAGGCTAAGCATATTGGCCAAACAATGCGATCGTTCTTTTGTTATGTGATGTTGAGATTAGAAACCTTGCAACAACAGTTTAATCGCGATTATTGTTTTAACACGATTGAATGTGATTTCACGTGCCTTTGATGTCTGGCACCACAACGGAGCTATTTTACCTATCGTCGTCTTCATCCGCCGCCTTCTGTAGTCACAATCCTTTCCATCGCCTTCACCTTCATCATAATCCTCGTTGTAGCTATCGTCATCATCATCAGCAGCAGCCGATGTAACGGAAGAGTGATTATCGTCATCGTCGTCATCATAGCCTTCTTCTTCTTCTTCTTCTTCTTCTTCTTCTTCTTCTTCTTCTTCTTCTTCTTCTCCTTCTCCTTCTTCTTCTTCTTCTTCTTCTTCTTCTTCTTCTTCTTCTTCTTCTTCTTCTTCTTCTTCTCACCTCACAGTTCAGACTCGTTGTGGTTTTAACTGAAGGAACTTGAAAGGATTTTGTGTCCCTTTTCTGTATTTCTGTTTTTTTGGGGTGTCGGATAGTGCAGTGGTTGGAGCACTCGCTACTGTGTCGAAAGTGAAGCACCGTCCGGTGCGGTTAGCACTTGGATGGGTGACCGCTAAGGCGTGAAGCGACAAATAACAACGCCCCCAGTTGACTCAACTGTGATTGAGTACCTACTCTCTTGAGGGTGGGGAAGGTAAAGCAGCGAGGGAGAGAGTTGGGCATCACCCTCATTACGCTGGCCCAAGATAAGTGTGATCTCCAACATCACGCTCCCCTACGGCCACAAGGCTATGGGACTACCTTTACCTTTTCTGTATTTTAGATGAACGAAATCTGTACATCATTCGTGTGAAATATTTATTTATTTATTTAATCACTTTTATAAAGCGCCGTTTCAGCTCAAGAACGACTCAAGGCGCTGGCTGATATCTCTAGTCGCCCGAGGCTCCCACTTGCAACCTTTAGGCGCATAGTCTGACGCTCGGACGACTGAGCAGTATCCTGAGCTACCTGGGATGGAGAGAAGGGATCTAGTCCGTGCTGGGTGTATTTGTGTAGCCGGCACTTACCCGTGTAGGACATGAGCGTCAGGATTTTTAAAGTCCGAGCTATGGAATGCGGTTGTGCACAGACTAGACCTCGGTTTATACTCTCTCCTGTCACACGAATGCAACATGAAAAATGATATCTAAGACTGAAAAATGTACCTCCCAAAGACATTACAATGTTATTTGAAAATGGTTAAGTAATATTCGCCTGGCCCGTCGTAAAATTCAATGAAGCAAAGTCCAACAATAGGCTATACTTATACACTGAGGAAACATTTTCACAAAACCTTGCGTTTTGGCCAAGTTTAAAGAAAAAGAATTTGACAGATGAAAAATAATCAACACCCTCCTCCCATCCCCCCCCTCCCCCCCCTCCCCCTCCCCCCCCCCCCTCCCCCCCTCCCCCCCTCCCCCCCTTCCCGCCTTTCTAGCACACGCGCCACCACAACCATAACAACAACAACAACAACAACAACAGCAACAACAACAAAGACAACAATAACAAAACTGCCCATTCGGTAACCGAAGTGATAATTACTTTTGTTTTGACAAGCTTGTACTCGCCGGACGGTGCTGTTGTGTTAAATCGATTCAAGATTGACTCGGGATGTGAGGTGTCAGTGGCTGCGTATTCAGGTTTAATCTCCTCGCACTTGGACACCCAGGGAGACCTCGTGCGTGGGTGGGAGTGGGGGTGGGTGTGGGAGTGGGTGGAAGGTGGGTGGAGGGAGGGGTGTTGGGTGGAGTGATGGGGTGGGATGTTGGGGGTGGGGAACAACAACAGAAAAATCATCCATAGCGCAATGCACACAATGCCGGGCCACTCTTCTGACATCAGCGTTCATCTTGTCATGTCTTGTATATGTACGGTTATACATTAAAGGATTAGTATAAATACCAGTGTGCGAAGTGAAGAAGGGGAGCAGAAGGAAGAGGAAGGAGTACAAAACTAAGTTAGGTATCTGAGAACCTCGAAAAGAAAAAAAAAAGGTTGGTGAAACTTCCACGAACACTCCAATGAAGACCGGCCATTACAGATCCTTTTCAAATTCAGTCAATGTTATGTCACCGAGGGTTGCTTAGAACAGAGAAAGATGGAGCACGCTGGTTAAACGATCATCTGTGGTGCCTCAACGACCTTTGAGTTATGGGATAGGATAAGATAGGATAGGATGTGTCACCGATGAAAACAAAATAAGATAAGACCCCAAATACAGTCTTTCAAAAGTTGAGTGTTTGATAGAAATGGATACAGTCATTAAGCTGTTTATGAGCCTGTTAGTAGCATCAAGGTTGATTCTAAAAATAGCACAGCGCCAACAGTGGGTATAGCAGGCACAGATTTTTTTTGTTTACGCAACAAGGAACAGGCACCTACAGTTCAAAGCTTAACGGTTGCTTTAGAGAACGACTTTCCATTATCACCTTTTAAAGGGTCTCAATTCCAGGGGTTTGTTTAGTTTAGGCGAAACGAACTTAACCTAAAATTGGCATAGTTATTGCCTTAACCATTGCTAACATTCGCAGTCGTTTCTCACGAACTTAGCCTAAAAATGGGCATTGTTATGACGTTAACCATTGCTAACATTGGCAGTCGTCTCTCAGACCAACCGCTAAAGATAAATGTCCTATTTCTGTTATGACATGGAGTGGTTTCCCCTGTTTAACCAAACACCAATATGCTCTACAATTTACTGGATGTTATTTTGTAGCTCTTGACAGGTAGCTGCTGATTGTAGCGGTTGACAGGTAGCTGCTGACTGTAGCGCTTGACAGGTAGCTGCTGACAGGTAGCTGCTGATTGTAACGCTTGACAGGTAGCTGCTGACTGTAGTGCTTGACAGGTAGCTGCTGACTGTAGCGCTTGACAGGTAGCTGCTGACTGTAGCGCTTGACAGGTAGCTGCTGATTGTAGCGCTTGACAGGTAGCTGCTGACTGTAGCGCTTGACAGGTAGCTGCTGATTGTAGCGCTTGACAGGTAGCTGCTGACTGTAGCGCTTGACAGGTAGCTGCTGACTGTAGCGCTTGACAGTTGGCTTCTGACTGTAGCGGTTGACAGGTAGCTGCTGACTGTAGCGCTTGACAGGTAACTGCTGACTGTAGCGGTTGACAGGTAGCTGCTGACTGTAGCGGTTGACAGGTAGCTGCTGACTGTAGCTGGTCATAGCCACACACACTATGGAATTTATTCATTTAAAAAACAACTCTCCTTTATAAAGGGTTGTTGTTGTTGTTATCGTTTTTGTTGTTTTGTTGTTGCAAGCGAGTTTTGATCTGTGAAGGGGTGGCAACAATGCAATTCTCCTAAAGTAAACTCATTGTCGCCCTCCCCCTTCCCACCCCAACTACTCCCCCCCTCCCCCAAGGAAAAAAACAACACTAACATCTGTAAAATCCTGGTACTTTTAAAAATCCCTTTAGTTGAGAGTGTAATGGCGGGCGGCGGCTGATCCTATAATACTTCACAGTGGTTAGTCATAACCAGTGTTGCTTATGTAATTAACGGGGACGGTGATGTGAGAACATAAACACTGATACCCGTCTGTGCGTGAACATTTACTTAACCTGATCCCCAAACATCGGTCAGACACGCACTGACGTGCATGTGATCGATACACGCACTTTCGTGCAGTGAGAGAAAGAGAGGGAGAGAGAGAGAGAGAGAGAGAGAGAGAGAGAGAGAGAGAGAGAGAGAGAGAGAGAGAGAGAGAGAGAGAGAGAAAGAGAGAGAGAGAGAGAGAGAGAGAGAGAGAGAAAACTGAGGGAACTGAAATGTTAGTGGGCAAAGAGCCACAGCCATCTGTTCAACTTTCGTAGGGTTTTCATTGGCACTGTTGATAACTACAACAACAGCCGAGAGGGAAAGAGGGAGAGAGATCAGACAGACAGAAAGACACAGTAAGAGAGATACAGAGAGAGACAGGCAGAGAAAGACAAATAGAGAAAGAGATAGAGAGAGGCAGACAGAGATGTTGTATCAAGTTTTATTCATTAGATTATTATAAGTTGTACTGATGTAACATAAACAATTTACAAAATCTACCATGCGAAGGCCTACATCATAGATATTTTCCAAATTAGTCAAGTAAGTAATCAATTAATATAACCCTTCAAATCATCATACTACTGGCATACACATACACTTTTAACCTTGGCTACACATTGTGGGTAAAGAAACTTAACAGTGCGTCACATGTTAACCTGTACATTGTTTGTTTGTCGGAATATCCCGCTCAATAATATTGATGTAAGTTTGAGCAAAATGTTCCAACAAGGAACACTCCCGTGCATTTTAAATAAACAAAATTTATTTTACTTTTAAATTTATTAATGTTGAGATTTCTATACCCTTATTTACACGTTGTTTGTAGAAAACCACCCATATCACGTAAAGAAGAGAACATTCACACCAGCACGTCGTGCGAACAAAGCCCCCCATAGTATAAACGCAAACGAGGAGTCCAATGAACGTGCAGCAGTCTCTCTCTCTGTCTCTGTCTGTCTCTCTCTCTCTATCTCTCTCTCTCTCTCTCTCTGTAATCTTTGTGTGTGCGTGCGTGCGTGTTAATCTGTCTGTTGTCAGAAAGGTCCTAGTGACATAATAGGTTTGTTTCCAAACTAGTCACATTTGAGTAAGCTATAGCCTATATTGAAATAGATCGACGATAAACAGTTGACGCGTTGGTCTGCACAAAAGAAAAAAAAGGTAAAGGTGGTGCCATAGCCTTGTGGCCGTAGGGGAGCGTGATGTTGGAGATCACACTTATCTTGGGCCAGCGTAATGAGGGTGATGCCCATCTCTCTCCCTCGCTGCTTTACCTTCCCCACCCTTAAGAGAGTAGGTACTCAGTCACAGTTGAGTCAACTGGGGGCGTTGTTATTTGTCGCTTCACGGTTTGCGGTCACCCATCCAAGTGCTAACCGCACTGGACGGTGCTTAACTTGCGACACAGTAGCGAGTGCTCCAACCACTGCACAACACGACAGAAAGTTTAGGTCCGATTGTTGTGCGTGTTATTTGCATGTTACAGACAGAGTGCACACTTACTTGTGTTTTGAATGACTGTGTTAGATCGAATGGGGATGAGGGTATTGATTTATAATAGAGCTCCCTTAAAAATAATTCAATCTCTATATACAGATGAAGCCGGTCGGAAGCTGGTGTACAGAGTTCTTTACAGTAGTTTGGCTGTGAGTAAAGGTTCTCATTTTTTCCCCTCCAATTTTGCAAAGTCTGAATAAAGCTTGATGAATAGTACGTACATCTGCTGGGCTGTGCGTCTGCCCGAGAGTGTTGCGACGTGCTAGACGGTAGCCTATGCATGTGTATCATGTCTTCATGATGATGAGAAAAGCAGATCTTGTGCACACACCAGTCATAATATGAAGTGGCCTTTGGGGAGGGGGCTGTATTTCATCGAGAAGATGGAGCCCTTACAGACCCTGATCTTTCCCCATTCTTCTCGGAAATGCTGTCCAGGAGAACCATCCTGGTGCTAATACGGGGTACGACAAGCAAGAGGTTGGACATGGAGGCATATTAATGATATGTCTTTTTTGCGGACAGAGAGAGGCAGACAGACAAACAGAGAAAGAGAGGGAGAGACCGAAAGAGAGAGGATGGAGATAGAGTGAGAATGAGAGAGGGATGGAGATAGAGTGAGAAAGAGAGAGGGATGGAGATAGAGTGAGAATGAGAGAGGGATGGAGATAGAGTGAGAATGAGAGAGGGATGGAGATAGAGTGAGAAAGAGAGAGGGATGGAGATAGAGTGAGAAAGAGAGAGGGATGGAGATAGAGTGAGAAAGAGAGAGAGGGATAGATAGATAGATAGATAGATAGATAGATAGATAGATAGATAGATAGATAGATGGAGATAGAGTGAGAATGACAGAGGGATGGAGATAGAGTGAGAATGAGAGAGGGAGGGCGGGAGAGACCGAAGAGGGGTAGGGGGGGGGAGGAGAAGATAGATAGATAGATAGATAGATAGATAGATAGATAGATAGATAGATAGATAGATAGATAGATAGATAGATAGATAGATAGATAGATAGATAGATAGATAGATAGATAGATAGATAGATAGATAGATATGGCGTATGGTTGGAAACCACCACCGTACAGCATATCAGCGTTGCAACCCAGGCGTTTGGTTCGTGGCCATTTACCCCCATGTTAGGTTGGCCATTTTTGTCCAGCCAGGCGCATGGGGAATAAGGGCGAGAATTAATTCCATTATGTGTGTTTGTTTGCCTCGCCAGCCAAGCTTTAGGTCCAGGAGAACGCCAAATCAGTGGCCATCACGACATTCATTATCTCCTGTTTGTTGTTTCACACACAAAACGACGAGTTCCGAACACACTCCCACCAGCCATGTAGCAAAACAGAGTTAAAAAGAATGGCTCATTCCACACACACACACACACACACACACACACACACACACACACACACACACACACGCACAGAGAGAGAGAGAGAGAGAGAGAGAGAGAGAGAGAGAGAGAGAAATAAAGTGAGATTCAGAGTCAGACATTTTATTCTCAACAAGTATACAAAATGTAGGCGGTTAGCGTAATCTTATTTATCGTTGTTTGAAATCATTAACTCTCACATTATTCCCCGACAGTCATGCACACGACAAAAACGAATAACTATATTAACTAAGGATAAGAAAAAAGAATATGATAAGACAACTTTAATATCTTTTACGATTACGCAAAACGTAGGATTGAGAGAAGGATTGCGATTTGGAACCCTGGATGATGAATTGGAAAAAGGACTAATTATAACTTCGTGGTTCCAATGAAGATTTCCCTTCAGACTTGACAGTACCATACTGCCTTATACTTTCAAGTTAAGGAAAACGGCTTTCTTGAATATTTTCATCCGCTCTAAATAAGAGGACCACTGTCGCTTGAAATAAAAGTTTGTAACAGGTATTGTGACTTTTAAAGGTTGTCTCTGGGTCACACAGTTAGTTAGTTATATAGATTAACGTCCCCGGACACATAAGCGTATAGGGGACGATACTGAATGTGTGCATGGTTCGAGTCCAACGTCACCTTGAAGAAGTGGTTGTAGGTGATCTGCATACAGAGAAACAGCTCTCAATCTTCCTCCCAATATAGAGGAAAGAAGATGTTTCCTCATACAACGAGGCAAGATGAGCTGCTACACATTGTTGCGTAGCTTGCATATCTGTAGGTCCGATGGGTAGGCGCTGAATAGACTCGGATCCTCTCCCAAAAGATTGTATATAGTCCAGTTTTCTGCTCAGCGAGATTCTCAAGGCCCTGGTCGAAATGAAGCTCGAACTCCAGCCGCCACGACGTCAAGCTGCTGCATCTTGCGCGCTGATTATTGTCATAAGTACTGAACCCAATGATAGAATAGTAGGGTCTATAGTACAGCAGCCAATACTAATACACTCTCTCTAAGCGGTTTGTTGTTAGTTCAAGGTTTGTTATCGGTAGCGCAGCGGATACACAGAGACGATACTACACACAAACAATCTGAGATAGGGGGGATCACTATGGCACAACGGGTTGTCCTCCTTTGTTGACTTTCTATTGACTGATGGTGGTGCTGTAGACATTTTGGAACATGTGCATGTACATAGCCTATATAGGAAAGTGCATTCTTATCTATCTCGCTGTCTCCACAGGCCAAGAATGCTGATAAAGTCTGCATCTGAACTGGGATATAATGTGCATGATTTACTTTGTTCGTATCTTTGTGTGCGCTCATGAGACAAGAGTATGGGGCTAGAATGCCGACATTTTTGTTAGACGTGCAGTCTACGTGTATATATGCGTGTGACGGGAATGGGGAGAGAGAGACGAAGAATGTTTGGTGGGAGGGGGGGGGGGGAAGGAAGCGGGGAGAGATAAAGAGCCAGGGTTGGGTTGTGGGTTTAAAGAGAAGACTGAAAATAAAGAAGAGACAGACACACAGAGAGATAGGCAGACAGAGAAAGAGAGAGAGAGAGGCTTTTTTTTTCTCTGTTTTAGAAACTATTGATGGCTAGCGATCGACGACTACGAAGAACAAGAACAAGAATAAGAACAAGAACAAGAAGAAGAATAAGAACAAGAACAAGAACAAGAAGAAAATAATGTTTGACTTCTTTGACCATGTCTGGTGGCGTTTCTTGGTGGAAATCTTGGAAGGCGTAGGAATGAAGAACTTCAGCTTTGCATAAAGCTTAGAGGAAATTAAATACGTTCAGCCTTCAGTATGTGAAATGCAGTTAACGTCAAAAGATAGCAACAAGAACTTCCTTATATATTGGTAATTATATTGCCGCTTAAATTTTAGTATAAAGGCGATACATTGATTTCCACGTGTCCGTCCTTCTTTGTATATGTGTGTCTGTCTGTCCGTGCATTTCCTCATTTAGTTTAAGTGTGCAATATCTTAATAATATCACTTTCGCGAGTATATCGGTGTGGTGATGGCGGCAAAATAAAACACAAACTGGACCTCTACACTGCTGGAGAAGATTATGTAGATTTTCTGCGCGGTAATATTGTGACAGCTTTTGTGTAATAAATAGGTAGCCTTCTATCTTGCTTGCCATGCACGCAGATAGCTGCAGGTTCGTGTTGTCTGCTGTTTTGGCTGTAGACATCTCTTGCACGGTCAAGCTGCTTTTAAAAACACTGCCACGTTTTCAGTAAACAACACCGAAGCGTCTTTAAAACGCGTGTTTGCCAAAAAAGTTTTTAAAATAAAAAAATCCACATTATTTTTTTTAAGTAAGAAAGAACTAAAGAAAGAAAGAAATTAAGTAAGTTAAAAAAAAGAGAAAAAGAAAGAAAGAAGGAAGGAAAGAAATAAAGAAAGAACGAACGAAAGAAAGAAAGAACGAAGGAGAAGAAGAACATTGAGGTTTAACATCTACACCCACCATTGGCGATATGGCAGACGGGGATGACCATCCCAAGGAAAGAGGGGTAGGGACCTAAATCAACACTGAACCACCAGAAAGAAGGAAAGAAAGAAATTATGTAAGTTAAGAAAAAGAGAAAAAGAAAGAAAGAAGTAAGAAAAGAAACAAAGAAAGAACGAAAGAAAGAAAAAGAAAGAAAGAAATTAAGTAAGTTTTTTTTTTTAAAGAAAAAGGAAGAAAGATTGAAGAAAAGAAAAAAAGAAGGAAAAAAAGAAAGAAATTAAGTAATTTTTTTTAAAAGAAAAAGGAAGAAAGATTGAAGGAAAGAAAAAAAGAAAAGAAAGAAAGAAAGAAAGAAAGAAAGAAAGAAAGAAAGAAAGAAAGAAAGAAAGACGTAAGTAAAATAAAATATAAAAAGAAGGAAAGAAGTAAAGAAAATAAAAGACAGAAATTAAGTAAGTTTAAAACATAGAAAAATAAAGAAAGAAGGAAGTGAAGAAAGAACGAAATTAAGTAAGTTTAAAAAAGAAGGAAAGAAAGTAAAAAAGAAAGAAAGAAAGAAAGAAAGAAAGAAAGAAAGAAAGAAAGAAAGAAAGAAAGAAAGAAAGAAAGAAAGAAAGAAAGAAGAAAGAAAGAAATACGTAAGTAAAATAGAACAGAAAAAAAAGAAAGAAGAAAAGAAAAAAAAGAAAGAAATTAGGTTTAAACAATAGAAAAGGAAAGAAGAAAGACAAAGAGAATGAAAGAAAGGCAAAAAAAACCACAAATTCACAACATGGAACACACAAGAAGTTCGAAAAGAAGGGAAAGTTATTTGACATTAATTTGCACAGACCATTTCACTTACAAAACAAGGACTATGTCGTTATGTACACAGACCATTTCACTTACAAAACAAGGCCTATGTCGTTATGTACACAGACCATTTCACTTACAAAACAAGGCCTATGTCGTTATGTACAAAGACCATTTCACTTACAAAACAAGGACTATTCCGTTATGTACACAGACCATTTCACTTACAAAACAAGGACTGTGTCGTTATGTACACAGACCATTTCACTTACAAAACAAGGACTATGTCGTTATATACACAGACCATTTCACTTACAAAACAAGGACTATGTCGTTATGTACACAGACCATTTCACTTACAAAACAAGGACTATGTCGTTATGTACACAGACCATTTCACTTACAAAACAAGGAATATTTTGTTATGTACACAGATCATTTCACTTACAAAACAAGGACTATGTCGTTATGTACACAGACCATTTCACTTACAAAACAAGGACTATGTCGTTATGTACACAGACCATTTCACTTACAAAACAAGGACTATGTCGTTATGTACACAGACCATTTTAGTTCCATGTCTTTCTCGTTTTAAATGCAATATTGTTTTCTTTTCTTGTTTTCTAGCTTTTTGGCGTGTGTCCCATTGCCTGTTGTTTTGTTTCCATCCTGCTTCTCTTTTTTTGTTCCTGCTTATCTTTTTTCACCCCTTCTTTCTTTTTATTTATCTTCTTTTTTTCCTGTGAACTTTTTATTTAAAGTTATTTTTCTTTACTTTTCTTTTACAGTTCTTTTTTGTTGTTGTTTCTTTTCTTTCTTTCTTTGTGTGTATTATGTTTTCTTTTTTATTTCTCCTTTTTTGTTTATTTATATCTGTTTGTCTGTCTGTCTTTTTTCTGTTGTACTGTGGTCATGATTGCGAACGTCTTTAGTGCCGCACAGCGATTTTATTGTCACTGCTTCACTTGCTATTTCTTTTCTTTCCAATTTCGCATAGAAAGAAAGAAAAAGGAAGAGATTTTTCTTATATAGCGCACTTACAAGCTCAGAGAGCTTCCCAAGGCGCTGGCCCGCAATATCCAGCAATCACAAAATAGTTTGCTGAAGTCAGGATTGGAACCCACGTCGCCCAAGACGCACTCACACAAGTCGTGCGCTCTGACCACTGAGCTATCCCTGCCGCCATAGTTAAGTTAAGCCGAGTTTTGTCAGATGCCGCTGCTGCTGCTGCTGCTGCTGCTGCTGCTGATGGTGATGGTAACGCCTGCGACGACAACGACGACTAGGGTGATGATGATGATGATGATGATGATGATGATGATGATGATGATGATGATGATGATGATGATGATGATGATGATGATGATGATGATGATGATGACTGAGGTCTTTCAATACCAATAATAGCCAGCCTGCACTATTTAATTTCAGTGCAGGATTGCAGTCATCAAAAGAGTTCACCGTTCCATGCAAGTAGTCCCTGATATTAAATAGACCGTGAGCGCTGGCTCACAACCTATTGCCTTCAATCAGTCTGGGCAGGAGGGGAAGTGGGGGGGGGGGCATTTAAGTGCAAAGAGAAAGAGCGAGAGAGACACACACAGAGACAGAGACAAAAGGACACAGACAGACAGACAGACAGACAATGCACAAGCATGCTGTAAAGTGCAACTCAGAAAGACACAGATGAATGCTGGGTGAGAGAGGAAGAGCCCGAGAAAGAGAGAGACCGATAGAGAGAAAGAGAGAGACCGATAGTGAGAAGAGAGAGACCGATAGAGAGAAAGAGAGAGACTGATAGAGAGAAAGAGAGAGACCGATAGAGAGAAAGAGAGAGACCGATAGAGAGAAAGAGAGAGACCGATAGAGAGAAAGAGAGAGACCGATAGAGAGAAGAGAGGGACCGATAGAGAGAAAGAGAGAGACCGAATAGAGAGAAAGAGAGAGACCGATAGAGAGAAGAGAGAGACCGATAGAGAGAAAGAGAGAGACCGATAGAGAGAAAGAGAGAGACCGATAGAGAGAAGAGAGAGACCGATAGAGAGAAAGAGAGAGACCGATAGAGAGAAGAGAGAGACCGATAGAGAGAAAAAGAGAGACCGATAGAGAGAAAGAGAGAGACCGATAGTGAGAAGAGAGACGATAGAGAGAAAAAAGAGACCGATAGAGAGAAAGAGAGAGACCGATAGAGAGAAAGAGAGAGACCGATAGAGAGAAGAGAGAGACCGATAGAGAGAAAGAGAGAGACCGATAGAGAGAAAGAGAGACCGATAGAGAGAAAGAGAGAGACTGATAGAGAGAAAGAGAGAGACCGATAGAGAGAACAAGAGAGACCGGAAGACAGAGAGAAAGACCGGAAAAGAGGAGAGATTGGAAGAGAGAGTGAGAGCAATGGTTATTCAAGACCGCAGTGGAGACTGTTTCGAGGAATGTCTCTCTCTCTCTCTCTCTCTCTCTCTCTCCTCTCTCTCTCTCTCTCTCTCTCTCTCTCTCTCTCTCTCTCTCTCTCTCTCTCTCTCTTTCTCTTCCTCGCTCTCTCTCTCTCTCTCTCTCTCTCTCTCTCTCTCTCTCTCTCTCTATCTCTCTCATGTTGGTGCTGCCACGCTCAGTATGTGTCTGAGTGTGTAGAAAAGACTGTTGGTTTATGTCTGTCAATGAAGCAATGGTAGGCGAGATAAAAGTCGCCCATAATATATCTTGTCTTATACCCTAGTCGTCGTTGTCGTCGCAGGCGTTACCATCACCGTCATCATCATCATCAGCAGCAGCAGTAGCGGCATCTGACAAAACTCGGCTTAACTTAACTATGGTGGCAGGGATAGCTCAGTGGTCAGAGCGCACGACTTGTGTGAGTGCGTCTTGGGCGACGTGGGTTCGAATCCTGACTTCAGCAAACTATTGTGTGATTGCTGGATATTACGGGCCAGCGCCTTGAGAAGCTCTCTGAGCTTGTAAGTTCGCTACATAAGAAAAATCTCTTCCTTTTTCTTTCTTTCTATGCAAATAAATAAATAAAGATAGGTCCTGATATAGATCCCCCACCCCCACCCCGTCTGTCATATCGCCAATGGTGGGTGTAGCCGTTTAACTTTAGTGTTGCTTCATTCGTTCTTCCAATTCTTTACCATCCCAGGAACCCCTTGGGGTCATGAGCAATCTTGCCACTGTAGATTGTTCTAACCTATACAGGGAAAAGTGAAAGCCCCAGTTGTTGTTTGTGTTTGTATGTAGATTATAGTCACACGACACTTTCGCATATAGGTGACTACTGGACCGATTTATACTGACACCAGCGGGCCAGTTGTTGGTAAAGGGGAAAATAATATGATCACACGTTGACCAATCCGGGATTCGAACCAGCGACCTTTCGGTTACTAGCAAGAGGCTCTTACCAACTGAGCTACCCGGCCCCTAGCCCCAGTTGAAAACCTGTCTTTCCTTTATAGGCATGACCGATTCACTGCGGCAACAGTACCCCCGTTGGAGTGCCGGGGGTTTCAGTATAAATAGTGTCCCCACTTTCTGGAAATTTAGTGCTTTAAATTCCCACTGTCGCTGTCTTCCTCATTTACTCTTTCCCATTCCTGCTCTGTCCTAACACTCTGCTATACTATCTTTTTCTTCGCTAGATCAATGACCTACCTTTTTTCTTGGAAACTCTTCCTGGACAAGACTCCTTGTTTGTGTATGAGGTCTGTTGGATCAGCTTGGGAGTGTTGGACGCTTTCTGCCGGGTGGTCACTAGGGCTTCCTATGATGTTATTATTTAGCAATATAGGCATTTAATATGTATAATTATGTTTTTGTTGATAATTTATAATGATGTTTGTATTCTATTTTGTTTTTGTAACCGGGGTTCGAGTAGTTGGGGTAAAGCCTCAGCCGTCCCCTGCGTGGGATGTCTTTATTGTAAAGTGACTGGCCGGTGGAGGGCATTCAATTTTCCCACTAGGGTTGTTTCAGCAGATCTTTTATGCGGATCGGGGGTTGTCCGGTCCTGATTTGGCTCGAAAGAGTCCACTGGACCTAAAGCAACAATCAATCAATCAATCAATCAACCATCCCAGGAACGAGGGTAGGAACCTAAATCAACACTGAAACACCAGAGCAGTCATACTGCTAATATAGACAATGGAAAAGGTTCGCTTTTAATTTACCTTACCCACCCAGAGTTTCGATCCTGGGTTATCGGTGTGGCAGGCGACCGCTGGACCACTTCGCTAAGGCGGTCAGCTGTCATATGATAGGCTGTTTTTCAGTTTGGAACCGTCACGCCAACCATACTGACACTACTGAAGGTTCTGGTTTATGTACTAACAAAGCGCGTTACAGAGACAATACAAAACCACCATTTTTACTACACGTTGGATTTTAGTTTTGTCTGTAAGCTAAAGACTTAGAAAGTAAACAACAACAAAAACAATAACAACAACAACAACAACAAATGCCACGGTCTAACAACCACGATCTTTTTGTTAACATTTGATACTTTATTGTCCCTTTTTATCGGAAAATTCTGGGCCTTCTTTCCTCTGGCGCGCCCAAATCCAACCTACCTAATAATAGTTTGTTGTTTGGCTTTTTTTGCTGGGGGAGAAAACTGGAATACCCGGAGAAAACCCCCGAGACGTTGCCTAAGTCGAAAATAAATAATTTTGGAGAAACATAAAGCCCAGACCCTGAATCGATCCCACACCTGTCAGGCGCCATTGGTTTAATTAGTCCCGCCTTAGACCACTCGGCCACAATGCTCGCAATCAACAATTCCTCAAACCCAGTAAACGTGCGGTGTCCGTGTGCTTGGGTCAATGAGGCTTGAGAGGCAAGCTTAAGTAGACCACACGCCAAGGAGACACATTTCATTTTTTTCCTAGTACGGGGCCACGGTAGAAAGGGGGCATCAGTGTCGTGGCCTGCTTTTTTTTGGTGCTGGGCCACTCACTATATCTGTTTACCCTGACTGCCTACGGTGAGACGCAGACTATAAAATATTATCGTCCGGCTGGGAAAAAAAGCCGCTAGCTACCTCCACTCCCATAAACATTATTAGTCCTATCAACCCGCCAAAGCTTCCATCTCGGCCAAAAGATATCCTACCGCGATATGCGCGCAGCCGAAATCTCAGACATTTTCATCGCCCAACTTCCGGGGCGATGAAAATGTCTGAGGTACTACTACAGGTTCAACGACCACGTGCTCAGGGCCAAGGCGAGCCACACTGTATTCGTGGATTTCGGCTGTGGCCAACAGCCTGGAGAGGATTGGGCCCTGCCAGGTCTTTTTTTGCCCAAGACACACTACATGATGACACAATCCACTAATTCCATACCGGATCGGTCGTCGCCCGGGCCGTCACCCGGCACAAGGACCGCGCCTTCCGTTGGCCACCAGGACGGAGGTGTTAAGTATGCTACTGATGGACAATATAGCAAGATCCGCACGAGAAACAACATCGTCATAGGAACCTGGAACGTCAGGACCCTAACTGCGGAAGGAAAATTAGAAGAACTGGCCCACGAGCTGGACCACTATCGATGGAACGTTCTAGGTATCAGCGAACTGCGCTGGAAAGGCCTAGGTGAAACAACGACTGACAAAGGCCACAAGCTCTATTTCAGCGGTAGAGATGACAGGCACGAACACGGCGTTGGATTCTTGGTCCACAAGAACATTCTAGCCACTGTCATGGGTTGCCGCCCAGTCTCCAGTAGACTCATTACCATCCGTCTGAGAGCAACCCCTTTCAACATTACCATCATCCAGGCCTATGCCCCAACATCAGACTATGAAGACAGCGAAGTGGAGGATTTTTATGAAAATATACAGGCGGTCCTTGACCAAGTGCCGAAGAAGGACATAGTCATAGTGCAAGGCGACTGGAATGCCAAGGTTGGCCAAGATGCGCACCGCAACTGGGGAGACACATGCGGACCCCACTGCAACAACGAGACAAATGACAGGGGTCTGAGGCTATTGGAGTTTGCCAGATACAACAATCTGGTACTGGCAAACACGCTTGGTCTCCACAAAAAATCCAGACGATGGACATGGCACAGTCCCGGCGGGGAACATCACAACCAGATCGACTACATCATGGTCAAGAAACGCTTCAGATCAAGCATCAACATTGGCAGGACACGCACTTTTCCAGGAGCAGACATTGGAAGTGACCACGATCTCGTGATGATGTCTTTCCGGCTCCATTTGAAGAGAGTAAATACAGCAAAGTGCACTAGGCTGAAGTTCGACCTGGACAAACTGCAAGACCCGGAGGTGGCAAAAATATTTCAGGCCACAATTGGAGGGAAATTTGCACCACTGCTTATTTTGGGGGCAGGCGAAGTAGATGTCAACACCATGACCAATACCTTCAACTCAGCTGTAACAGATGCCGCCACTGAGATCCTTGGCAAGCACCGACCAAAGAAGAAGCCGTGGATCACACCTGAACTTTTGGATCTGTGTGATAAACGAAGAGAGTTAAAAAAGAAAAAGAACACCTCACAGGGAGCTGATGTCTACCGAAAAATCAACAATGACATCCGAAAAGGCATGCGCACAGCAAAGGAGAACTGGATAGAAGATCAATGCCAGGAAATAGAGAACAATCTGAACAAGAACAACAGCAAGAAGGCCTACCAGACTGTGAAGCGGCTGACAAGTGTTAAACAGCCCAAAGTCTCCACTATCCAAAGCAAGTCTGGCATTTGCCTTACAGAAGAACAAGAAGTCTTGGACAGATGGACAGAGTACTGCTCTGACCTTTACAACCATACACCAAATGGAGACCCATCAGTTCTAGCATGTCCCGAGAGCAGAGAAGAAGAAGAAATCCTCCCAATTCTCCGGAAGAAGTTGAGGCAGCAGTGCAATCGCTGAAGAAAGGGAAGTCAGCGGGAGTGGACAACATACCAGCGGAACTGCTACAAGCAGGAGGAGAAGCGATGACTGATGCTCTCACCACTATCTGTAACAAGATCTGGCAGAATGGGGAATGGCCTACACCATGGACCCAGTCGCTTGTCATCACTCTTCCTAAAAAAGGTAACCTTCAGGAGTGTGAAAATTACCGCACCATCAGCCTCATCAGCCATCCCAGCAAGGTCCTCCTGAAAATAATACTCAACAGGTTGAAACCACAAGCTGAACAAATCATAGCTGAAGAACAAGCAGGATTCATGGCAGGGCGAAGTACCACTGAACAGATTTTCAACCTCAGAATAATCTGTGAGAAATACCTACAGCACCAACAACATCTATATCATGTGTTCATAGACTTCAAGAAGGCATTTGACCGAGTCTGGCATGCAGCTCTATGGGCAACCATGAAAGTGTACAACATCAGCCCTAAAATCATAGAAGTCATCAAAAGCCTGTATGACAAGGCTACCAGTGCAGTCCTCCATAACAGCGTCATCGGGAACTGGTTCAGAACAACAATCGGTGTGCGTCAAGGATGCCTACTCTCTCCAACACTCTTCAACATCTTCCTAGAGCGCATCATGTCAGATGCTCTTGCAGATCACGAAGGCACAGTCAGCATAGGGGGCAGAGCAATCTCCAATCTTCGTTTTGCGGATGATATTGATGGATTGGCTGGAGAGGAACAAGAACTTGAACAGCTTGTACAGAGGCTTGACACCACCTCCAGAGCTTATGGAATGGAAATAAGTGCAGAGAAGACCAAAATGATGACCAACAACACCAATGGCATCAACACGGACATCAAAGTACAAGGCCAATCCCTCAACACAGTGCACAGCTTCAAATATTTAGGAGCCATTGTGTCAGACAATGGGTCTCGACAGGAAGTCCTCTCCAGGATCGCACAAACAACTGCTGCCCTGACAAGGTTGAAGCCCATTTGGAAAGACAGAACCATCAGTCTACATTCCAAAGTAAGACTGCTGCGATCTCTGGTCATCTCCATCTTCCTATATGCTTGCGAAGCATGGACCCTCACAGCAGATCTCCAACGAAGAATACAAAGCATGGAGATGAGGTGCTACAGAAGACTTCTGTGCATTTCCTATACCCAACACATCACCAACGTTGAAGTCCGACAGACCATCACACAAGCCATTGGACAACACGATGACCTGCTCACAGTGGTGAAGAAACGGAAACTCCGATGGTATGGCCACGTCACCAGATCATCAGGCCTTGCAAAGACCATTCTGCAAGGCACAGTGCAAGGAGGTAGAAGAAGAGGGAGACCGAAAAAGAGGTGGGAGGACAACATTCGAGAATGGACTGGTTTGACACTGAGCGAAGCCATGAGGGCTGCTGAGGACAGAGAAAGATGGAGTATGCTGGTTAAGCGATCATCTGTGGTGCCCCTACGACCTTCGGGTTATGGGACAGGATAGGATAGGATAGGATAGGAACTTCCGGGGCAATATGAAGGGAGAGAATTCGGAGCGGAAAAAAAAGATAATCAAAGACAAACGCGGAAAAGGTACAGAGGGTGATCTGCGCTTGGTTGACGTGGGCGTGCGTGTGTGAATGGATAAAGGACCGTTCTGCGTCACGGAAAGGCAACAGCTTCTTGTGGGGAGGCGCCTACATGTTAAGTCCTAGAATTGAGAAGGATCGTAGTCTGTTGGGGTTTTTCTCCTCTGATAGCTAAGCTGTAGCACTGGACAAGCAGCAGTAACAGTCGTAGAAGGAGAATGAGAAAGATCGTGAGGTAGGAGAATGAGAAAGAAAGTGACGCAGGAGACCGAGAATGAGATGGAACTTGACGTAGGAGAATGAGAAATATTTCGACTAGGAGAATACAGAGCAGTGGTAGTAAAAAGAAAGAGATTTATCTTATATAGCGCACTTACAAGCTCAGAGAGCTTCTCAAGGCGCTGGCCCGTAATATCCAGCAATCACAAAATAGTTTGCTGAAGTCAGGATTCGAACCCACGTCGCCCAAGACGCACTCACATAAGTCGTGCGCTCTGACCACTGAGCTATCCCTGCCGCCAAGTAGCAGCAGCAGTAATAGTAGTAGTAGTAGTAGTAGTAGTAGTAGTAGTAGTAGTAGTAGTAGTAGTAGTAGTAGAAGTAGTTGTTATTGTTGTTGTAGTTGTAGTAGTAGTAGTTGTTGTTGTTGTAGTTGTAATAGTAGTAGTAGTAGTAGTAGGAGGAGGAGGAGGAGGAGGAGGAGGAGGAATTTAAAATTCCATTTCAGTTAGGTTCTATTCTTTTTACATCATTTAGATGCTCTCTCTACTTCTTTTTTTTTTAAACCTCCAGTGAAGAACCAACAGCGAAATACTATAAAATAACCAACAATATGTCAGTAATTGTCGAGTATGACAGATGGACATTATAGAAAGAAAGAAGAACAACAACAATAAAAGGAGGATGGGGAGAAGGAGGAAGAATAAAAGTAATAACAGCAGCAGCAGCAGCAGTATGAGTGGTAGTAAATGGAACAAACATCATCGACGGTTTACAACAGAAGTGAGCAGTTTGGATTGGACGGTAACGCTGGAGGGGGGTGGGTGAGGGAGGGAGCAGAGGTGTGATGCAGTCATTTTGAATGCGGGAGTTGAAATAAACATATCGTTTTTCATTTTCTTCTTTTCGTTTTCGTCCACCTCCGACATCTTCATTCTCTCCCCGACCCCATCTTCTCCTTGTTGTTGTTTATGATGTTTTGTTCTTCTTCTTCTTCTTCTTCTTCTTCTTCTTCTTCTTCTTCTTCTTCTGCTTTTTCTTTTTCCTTCTTCTTCATCTTCATCTTCTTCTTCTTCTTCTTCTTCTTCTTCTTCTTCTTCTTCTTCTTCTTCTTCTTCTTCTTCTTCTTCTTCTTCTGCTTCTTCTTCTGCTGCTGCTTCTTCTTTTCAATTTTCTTTCCTTCTTCTTCTTTTTCTTCTTCTTCTTCTTCTCCTTCTTCTTCTTCTTTTTCTTCTTCTGTTTCCTTTTTCTCCTTCTTCTTTTTCTTCTTCTCCTTCTTCTTCTTCTTCTTCTTCTCCTTCTTCTTCTTCTCTTTCTTCTTCTTCTTCTTCTTCTTCTTCTTCTTCTTCTTCTTCTTCTTCTTCTTTTTCTTCTTTATCTTCTTCTTCTTTTGCATCTTCGTCTTCAATTTCTTATTCTGCTTCTTTCTTCTTCTTCTTCTTCTTCTTCTTCTTCTTCTTCTTCTTCTTCTTCTTCTTCTTCTTCTTCTTCTTCTTCTTCTCTGTCTCTCTCTCTGTCTTTCTTTCCCCCCCCCACTTCTCTCTCTCATCGTCTCTATTTTTTCTATTTATCTCGGGGGTGGAGGGAAGCAGAGGGGGAAAATGGAAGTCTTTTATCAAGATCACAGATAATCGCCTTAAATTTGAGACCTAAGCGTCCTTAAGACCAGCCGCGGCGGGTTTGCCATCTGTTTTCATTTTCATCTTGTTCCGTTTCTTTTATTGAAGACTTGTCAATGTGATAAAAGTGGGGGAGAAAACTTTAAAATATCCTGTTTTGTCAGAAATGGTATCTCCAACAGGACATTGCACATTGAGCCAGAGAGATACAGACAGACAGAGACAAACAGACAGACAGATTGCTGTAGAGCGCAAAAGCGAGAGACAAACTCAAGAATACGGACATATGCACTGTGAAACCGATAGAGACTCAGTCAGAGATATTGTTCACAATAAGGACAAGAGAGAGAGATCGAGAGAGAGAGAGACAGACAGACAGACAAACAAATAGAGACAGAGGCAGACACACACAGACACACAGGCACACACATACACGCACAGTTTGTGTATCAGGCATTTCCTATATAAAATTCAAAGTGTAGTTTGCAGGAAAACCCATCTATTTTAGGGCCGCAGATTGTAAGCTTTATAATTTGGGGAATTAAAAATGGCGGCGCCAGCCATATTGTGTACATTATCATGCTGAGCTCGCGTGCCTCTCCTGCTTCTTTGAACTGATAAATATAGTGCAATCGCCATCATCTATCATGATGGTGGGGATGATTATTGCAGGGGCGATAATTTCTGCAGGCGATACAATACAATCCATGTTTGCTACAGTTGGAAAAGGTAGGGAACTGTCCGATAGGAATCCAGGAAAGCGATAGACCTGGTGAGCATCGCGTGAGCCTGTTACGACGATCATTATCTGTCTCTTTAGCATTGCAAGTTGTTCATTTAAGTAACTATCTTTACCAGTTGTTGACCTGTTCGTCACATGGCGTCAGAGTAAACAACTATCAAGGCAAATAGTGTGAGAGATGAGAAAGGGTCCATTTGCCACCCACCTTCACAAAGCTGCGCTGAGGGGAGATAACTGTCGCGTCACTCCTTCCTATGATTCAAATATTACAGCAAAACAATTGAATTTACTTTCTTTTTTTTCTTCTTCTTTAAAATGTAAATATTTTGAGTTAATAAAAATGTCTAATGGAGTAGACAGTGGCAGCGCGTCCAGTCTTAGGCTTTTCAAAGGCCAGCTGATAGATCGTGAAGATGTGTGTGGACTAGTTAGATCTTGATCAGTGTTCAATACATCGCACACATTGTAATTATAGTCATCAGAGCGTTCACCAAGTAATTAAGATGTATAATTAATATGTGAGCTAGCAGCTAATGGGTAGGTGTTTCTGGTCTGTCAATATTACGTGGTAGACAAGATGAAGATTAGTTGCTAATATTGTTCTTGTTCTGTGTTTGTTGCTAACATTGTTCTTGTTCCGTGTCTGTTGCTAACATTGTTCTTGTTCCGTGTCTGTTGCTAGCATTGTTCTTGTTCCGTTTCTGTTGCTAACATTGTTCTTTTTCCGTGTCTATTGCTAATATTGTGTTTTTGTTCCGTGTATTTCTAAATTTCTTCTTGTTCTGTGAGCGATTCTAACAATGTTCTTGCTCTTTTGTATGCTGCTAACAATGTTTTTGTTGTCTGTGTGTTGCAGTCCACTGTGAGGAGTCGGCAGCAGCAGCAGCGGCAAATGATCACAAGGCAGACTCCAGCCTGACAGACAGCAGCGCAGACGAACATCAACTGTCCAGAGTGAAGCGCGGAAGCTTGTACGACATGCAACGCTTGGCCAGGGGCATACAGATGCTGAGGCTGGGCAAACGCGGTGTGCCCATGTTGAGATTGGGTCGCTCCTCTCCCTCTGACGATGAAGAACCTAGTGAGGAGCTGTGGAGCGACCTGCAGGACGACCAGGGTTATTACTTCCCTTATTATCCCGGGGACGCCTACCTGCCTGTCGAAACGGACGGCCCAACTCGCTTTCGTCGTTCTGCCGACCCTTCTCAAGAAAGTGTGCCCAGTGACTCTGTCTTTGGCCAAACCTCCAACAACGACGTCAAGCGAAGCGTGGACGGCCTGCAGGAGCCTCAGGAAGGCGCTGAGTCGGAACTGTTAGACGAGGAAGAAGGCGGTGACGGCATTGACAAACGCCCCATGAATATGTTGAGGTTAGGCAAACGACCCATGAACATGTTGCGTTTAGGCAAGCGTCCCATGAACATGCTGCGTCTCGGCAAGCGCCCGATGAACATGCTTAGGCTAGGCAAACGTCCCATGAACATGCTTAGGTTAGGCAAACGCGACGGTGAAGAGGATGAGGAAGTTTTTGACGATGAGGAGGTTTACGAGCCCCTGGAGGAGGGAGAGGAAGATTTGACAGCTGACAAACGCCCCATGAACATGCTACGTCTGGGAAAACGCCCCATGAACATGCTTAGACTAGGCAAGCGGCCCATGAACATGCTGCGACTAGGCAAGAGGCCCATGAACATGCTTAGACTAGGCAAGAGGCCCATGAACATGCTGCGACTAGGCAAGAGGCCCATGAACATGCTGAGGCTAGGCAAGAGACCCATGGATATGCTCCGTTTGGGAAAACGCCCCATGAATATGCTGAGACTCGGAAAAAGATCCGACGAGTAAACTCCGGAAGACGCATGTTCGTGGCGCGCATGCGTAGACGCTGCTGAAAGGTTCACACGAAGGGGAGACCATTACCGTATCAGCATCATAGGAGAAAGAGGAAAAGACTGCTGAGTTAATTGCCCGTACTTTTATAATGACTCTGTACACACACACACACAAAAATAAGATGGTCGCATTTTTGAGCGGCAAGGTACAATTGTGTGAGTCGAGTGTGCTGTTTAACCCTATACTTAGCAATACTTTGTCTTCATCACCACAGACATCGCCCATTTCCTTCAATATGGCATCCCGCCCTGGCTGAAAACGTTAAAAAATAAAATCTGTTATTTTTTTGTGAAACTTAGAATCCTAGTACTAACTTACTTCTTCATTTCCACTTTTTTAAATCTCTTTATGTTTGATTTAGGTCCTTACTCCATGTTCACTGGGTTGGTCTCAGTCACGCCCAACCAATCGCCAACTGTGGGTGTGGACGTTAAACTTCAATGACCTTACATGCGTACTGTTTTTATCTTTTTTTATTGCGCAGCCCCCAAATTTTCCTGCCTTTCTATCTTTTCCTCTTTCAGCACAAAGCGAGCTATCTCATATGTTAACATTACAGAGTACTTCACTCATTTAGGATGTGACAAGAAGCGTAGATTTATTCAAACATGTAACCTTTTTGGCGGCAAGAGAGATTTAAATTATAATATTCTCTGTACTTAATTGGACAGACGTGGAATGCAAGCAGTAGACCTTTGTGCTAGCTGATGGTGGCAGCGAAACATATATTTACGCTTCATTTTGACCCAATATTGCCTGTACATTGTAGAAATGTGTCTAGCCTAGGAGTTGAATAGTTACGTTGAAGAAAGGGAGAAAAAAGGCCCTTACAACTTGTTCTTGTCATCCTTACAAATCAACCAAATCCTTTTCTTCTGAGAACTATATAGAAAGGGTATAATAATAATAATAATAATAATAATAATAATAATAATAATAATAATAATAATAATAATAATAATAATACGAGAACTTAAAACGCGCACATATCTCACCACAAGGCGTCTCAAGGCGCACTCGTTACAAATCCTTTCGCATTAGCAATTCAAGCACACTAATACCCACTTGCACATAAATTACATGAAGATGACAATGTAACAATACAGAGACAGGGAACTAAAAAATAACAATGAGAAAATGTCCAATAATTATTAGTGCGTGGCCATTTGCAACTGCTGTGATCTAGGCTTGCGGGTGAGGTTGGTTGGGGGGGGGGGAGGTGGTGTAGCGGGACATTGTAGTCTGAGGATTATTTAGGGAAAATAAAAGTCTTGAGGTCAGATTTAAATGCATTTAAAGACTGCTTTTTACGGAGGGGGAGAGGTAGGGAATTCCAGTTGGTGGGGGCTTGAAAAAAAAGGAGCATTGGCCTGCAGTTTTAGGTTTTGTATGAAGTATGTTGAGTTTGAGGTTGTCGTTTGAGAAGCGGAGTGGTCGGGAAGGTTGATAGAGTGAGAGGGAATCAGAGAGATAGATAAGAGCAAGGTTGTTGAGGCGTTTTGTATGTGAGAGTGTTGAGCTTGTATTTGATCCTACGTGAGACGGGTAGCCAGTAGAGTTATTGCAACAGAGGGGTGATCTGGTCTTTCTTTTTTTTTTTAAGGACAAGACGGGCAGAGCTGTTTTGGATGCGTTGAAGACGATAGATAGAAGAAGCGGGAAGTCTAGCAAGAAATGAGTTAACAATAGTCAAGACGAGACAGAATGGTATAAGTGACAAGTTTGGCTGTGGCCTCTGTGGTGAGGTACTTGCGTATAGTGGCAATGCGGCGGAGTTGAAAGTAGCATTTGCGAGAGGCAGAAGAGATGCGTTGCTTCATGGAGAGGGTGTTGCCTTTGCATAAAACATATTAATCATCTGATGGCACCTCGGGCGGCCGAGTTAGATCCTGCATCGGCCAGCGCCTTGAGCATCTCTTGAGCTGGAAAAGCGCTATATAAGAACTCTTAAATAAATGATTTCTGCCGTTATCTCTATCTGCCTCTCTCCTTCTTTCTCTCTGTCTCTTTCTCTGTCTCTTTCTCTCGCTCGCTCTGTCTCTTTCTCTCGCTCTCTCTGTCTCTCTCTTCTTCTTCTTCTTCTTCTTCTTCTTCTTCTTCTTCTTCTTCTTCTTCTTCTTCTTCTTCTTCTTATTTTTTTTTTCCCACCAAATAGATTTTTAAAGACAAGGAATACATTTTAAACCAAAATTCTTAACGCCTCAAAGTAACAGCAATAACTTCCAGTTTACACAAATTAGAATTTGTCAAGTTTAGTTATTGGATCGCGTTGATTTTAGGCATGATTTTTTTCCGGTTTCTTTAAAACATTTAAAGTCCAGGAGGTACACACTTAATAATGTTAATATTAATAATAATAATAATAATAATAATAATAATAATAATAATAATAATAATGATAATGATAATGATAATGATAATAATAATAATAATAATAATAATAATAATAATAATAATAATAATAATAATAATAATATGGAATTTATGGGATGGACTATGGTAGCGTTGGAATTTCTTTCGGTTGCACGCTAATTCCGCAGTTATAAAAGTTTGCAGTATTGTGACGCATGCAGCTGACCAATCAGAAAACATGTTCTTTCTGGCAATACCACACCTGTGATTTAAACAGCGTAACAAGCGTCGTAGAAGGCTCTAAAAATATATTTGTGGAATGTTTGATTAACTCAGCCAGTGGCTTTGAATTTCGATCTCATCATCGAAGATTTTTTTACATTTCTATTTTAGTTGAATTTTGCGATTTCCTTCTGTAATTGTATTTTCTGTCGTTTTGTACTCCCTTAAACACTGAAGTGACATGTGTTTTAATACGTTCTTAATTAGTGATGTGACATGTGTTTTAAGACGTTCATAAGTACTGAAGGGACATGAGTTTTAAGACTTTCTTAAGTAGTGAAATGCCATGTGTTTTAAGAAGTTCTGAAGTATGAGGAGACATGTGTTTTAAGATGTTCTTAAGTATTAAAGTGACATGTTTTTAAGACGTTTTTAAGTAGTGAATAGACATGTGTTTTAAGACGTTGGTGTATACATATTGTGTTGATCATTGGTTGTTTGGCATCATCATCCATTTGTTTGTTTGTTTGTCTGTTTGCATGTGGATTGTTTTAAAGTCTGTCAGAGTACAAATATTTTATGGAATGCAATGTGATAATTAAGATAATGATAACCAGCAATGTCCAGCATATATTTAAATGAATTAAACAACACCATCAACTTTTTAAAGGTGCGGTTGTTGTTGTTTTTTGTTGTTGTTGTTTTTTTGCTTTTCTTTTATGTTGACCATAAAGACTATATTTACCCGTATAATGATTTTCAGCCAATGATATCAGCGATGTGATTTCTCAGTCAATTATGTCATTGATGTGATTTCTCAGTCCATGATGTCAGTGGCGTGATTTCTCAGTCCATGATGTCGGTGACGTGACCGTGTGGTGGGACTTGCGTAAGACGTTGTGCTGAGTGCCTATTGATGTCTCCTCTTTCAGTGGTGAATCTTTTAGTCAGCAAAGCAAATAAAAACTAAACCAAATGTTTGATGTCTGGTGGACTAATGTCGTGCGTAGTTCGTGTGTCTTTCAATGTGTCGTTCTGATTTTGGGTACACATATGGTGTGAGGTGCATCTTGCTTTTTTTTAAATTGTGTTTGGTCTTCATCGTCAGTATGTGTGATTTGCCAGCTTGCAGTTTCTCTGTCCTTGTATCTCTGTCTCTCTAGGCCTGCCTCTCTGCTTTCTGTTTCTGTCACTGTCTCTCTCTGTCTCTGTGTGTGAGGGTACGTGTCTATCCCTATGTCTTTCTCTTTCCCCGTCCGTCTCTCTATATTCCTCTCTCTCTCTCTCTCTCTCTCTCTCTCTCTCTCTCTCTCTCTCTCTCTCACTCTCTACCTCTCTCTCCTTCTCACTCTCTCTCTTTCTCTCTCACTATTATTCTCAGTCTCTGTGTAAGTCTCTCTCTCTCTCTCTCTCTCTCTCTCTCTCTCTCTCTCTCCGTCCTTCTCTATGTCTCTCCTTCTCTCTCTCTCTCTCTCTCTCTCTCTCTCTCTCTCTCTCTCTCTCTCTCTTTCTTTCTCTCTCACTATTCTTCTCAGTCTCTGTGTAAGTCGCTTTCCCTCTCTCTCCGTTCTTCTCTATGTCTCTCCTTCTCTCTCTCTCTCTCTCTCTCTCTCTCTCTCTCTTTCTCTCTCTCTCTCTCTCTCTCTCTCTCTCTCTCTCTTTCTTTCTTTCTCTCTCACTATTCTTCTCAGTCTATGTGTAAGTCTCTCTCTCCGTCCTTCTCTCTCTCTCTCTCTCTCTCTCTCTCTCTCTTTCTCTCTCTTAACAGCAAATGTCTGTTAGTGATTTGTTTTAACTGTGATTGTACAATTGTATTCGTTCCAATTTAAAAATTTTATATCACACATTTTTTGCAAATGTTCGTCTCATTTACAAACCTAAGTTCAGGCATTGCACGCGCTATTCAAATTCCACTTTCTTAAAGATAGAACATGAAATTTGTCTAAAAACTATTTTTAATGGATTTAATGGCATTGTCCAACAATGAAAAAAAATGAAATCAACTTTAAAATGATAAAAAGACGATTACATACTATTCAAATAATTTTTTTAAACAATCTGATATATACTTTCAAAATAATTGAAGGGCCACTCTCATATTTTATTTAGTTTAATTATTTTTTGCTGCTATCAATAATATCGCGTATATTGCTTATTTCAAAACTTATCCTGTACAGTAACATTCAAGACAATCTTATTCTGACAAGTAATCACATGTTTGAGTTTTGAACTTTCTGCACTGAGTTGAAAAACAAACCCAATTTTACCAAAAAAAATTACCGTAATTTACTGTTGTCTTGCTAATAAAGCAAACTGTTCAACATTAAAAAGTGATTTGCACGCAAAAGGCTTGCATTGTCTGAGTTCAGATCAACAATCGGCGCTTTTTTCTGGGTATAAATGGCAACGCTTTTGCTGCTTTTATAACCATGCCCCCAAGGCGACAATTGACTGATGCGGATAGAGGCAGAGCTATTGCATGTCTTCAGGAAGGGGTGGGGGTGAGAGAAGTTGGCAGGCGGCTGGGAGTGTCCCACTCCGTTGTCCAAAGGCTGCGGGAGCGCTTTAACAACACTAGAAGCGTCCAAGAACCAAGAAGGTCCGGACGCCCCCACGTTACCACTGCAAGACAAGGCCATTTCATCACCCTGTCAGCTCTGAGGATGAGGTCCGCTACAGCAAACACCATCAAAAGACAGCTTCACGCAGCCAGCAATGTTAACGTCAGCGACCAGACAATTCGCAACCGTCTACACGAGGCAAACCTGCGATCAAGACGACCAGCAGTACGGTCTTTGCTCACCCCAGCTCACCGTGCAGCGCGTTTGGCCTGGGCTCGGCGTCATTTGGTGTGGACTAGGCAACATTAGTCAAGGGTGCTCTTTACAGACGAGTTTGTATGTAGATTATAGTCACACGACACTTTCGCATATAGGTGACTACTGGACCGATTTATACTGACACCAGCGGGCCAGTTGTTGGTAAAGGGGAAAATAATATGATCACACGTTGACCAATCCGGGATTCGAACCAGCGACCTTTCGGTTACTAGCAAGACGCTCTTACCAACTGAGCTACCCGGCCCCTCTAACAGACGAGTCTCGGTTCTCCTTGTCTTTCAACGACCGTCAAATGAATGTTTGGAGGCGTCCACGGGAGCGTTTTGCTGATGCGACGATGCGCGAGCATGACCGCTTTGGTGGTGGATCTGTCATGATGTGGGGTGGCTTCGCATTAAACGTCAGAACACCCCTGCTTCAAATTCATGGCAACTTAAATGCTATTGGCTACAGGGATGACGTCCTACAACCTAGGGTTCTCCCAGCTCTCCGGGCCATTGGGGAAGGTGCCATACTACAGGACGATAATGCCAGACCCCACCGAGCGCGTATCGTCAATGACTTCCTGCAGCAACAGCACGTCATAAGGATGGATTGGCCGGTTCGATCACCCGATTTGAATCCCATAGAACATCTGTGGGATGTCTTGGGTCGACAGACACGGGCAAACCTCCCTCCAGGAGCTAACCTTGAAGTTCTTGCCCAATTTCTCCAGCAAAAGTGGTTGGCCATCCCAGGAAACATCCTCCATAACCTGATACGGTCCATGAGACAAAGATGCCAAGACTGCATTGATGCAAACGGTGGCCACACCCGATACTGACTCTATAGATTTTTGGTTTCTAAAGTTTTGATTTTGTAAATGAGGGGTATGTCCAGTTAAATTGAATTTACTCGAATTTTAAGCGACTGATGTCTAAAATATTTGTTGTTATTGATGCAGAAATGATTAAAATAAAATATGATGAACTAATAAATTGAATTCGTGTTTCGGATTTAAAGAGAGACCCATATGTCCAAGTGGCCCTTGTATTATTTTGAGTAGTATAGTTCGTGATTAGTGATTATTTCACGCGGCATGTAAAGTTAATTAAGAAGTGTGCGCGGTAAATTAATTTAGTTACTATTAATTTTTATGACGTTCGCCCTTTGGTTAATATGAGTTCTTGTTCAGTAGTCACGCAGATTTTCAAGCAAGAAGATTTTTTTAATAAATAAAATAACAATTTTATTGCAAAAGCAATTTTTAAAAATAAATTGATTAAATTAAATCAAATTAATAAATTAATATAGAATAAAATAAAACAAAATAAAAATATTATATGAAACCGTAACATAACAAAACATAACATAACATAACAAAACGTATGTAACAAAAACACAACATAACATAAATACGAAACTAGATTAAAACAAAAAGAAAAGTAAAGAACAGATTTCAAACAATGAAATGAAACGAGGTCAAATGATATATGAAATTAAACTTCGAATACTAATAAAAATACTAATTAAAATAATAATAATAAATAATAATAATAATAATAATAATAATAATAATAATAATAATAATAATAATAATAATAATAATAATAATAATAATAATAATAATAATAATAATAATAATAATAACAATAGAAAGAAGAAGAAGATGTATGTATGATGTACGCGCCTTATTCGAAAATCAGCCTCAACGCGCGGCGATCTGTAACCAAAATACTCGTCACAAGTTACAGACACTCTTACACACAAAACAAACACACATGCATCATTCAAACGTGTGGTGTAAATGCAAATGGCAATTACAAATAAAACGTTAAAGTGAAACTAAAGAAAAAAAATAAAACAAATGAAGCAAAACAAAGTAAATTAAAATACAATAAAATAACATAAAACAACAGAACTTGAAATATTACATAATACGGAGTAGAGAGTGTATTAAAGCAAATGAAAATGGTTTGTCGCAAATGAAAATCGCCCCGATATTGGGTCAACAGTCACACAAACATCCACACCAATATCATCATTACTATTGTCATGAATTTCTCACACACAAAAACATTTGATAAGACTTCCATTTTTGGACTTTTAGACTCTATTGTAGTCAGTCCATTCGCGAATGTTGTTCTCCCGCCTCTTTTTCTGTCTCTCTCTCTCTCTTCTTCTGCCTCCTTGCACCTTGCAGGATGGTCTTTGCAAGACCTGATGCTCTGGTGATGTGGCCATACTATCGGATTTTCCGTTTCTTCACCACTGTGAGCACGTCATCGCGTTGTCCAATGGCTTGTGTGATGGTCTGTCGGATTTCGTTGATGGTGATGTGCTGGGTATAAGAAATGCCCAGAAGTCTTCTGTAGCACCTCATCTCCATGCTTTGTATTCTTCGTTGTAGATGTGCTCTGAGAGTCCATGTTTCGCAAGCGAAA